>REGO01000566.1:556564-594562 GCA_010120015.1 Rhombomys opimus
GTGTGTGTGGACGTGTGTCTCAAGGGACCGAGTGATGGCTAATGTTGAGCCCTTGAGTGTGTGGGAGGGACTCTGCCCTGTATATGTTGCAGGCGCTAGTGATGATCCCAGTGCAATTTCTGGCATTAACTGCCTTAACTCTTCAATTAGACCCACAGAGCACGAACTTCAATGTCCCTAGTGCCCCTCTGTTTCCCAAAGTGGGTATGCGGGTGGAAGGGGGTTCGATGCCTGGCTTCTGGTTTAGAAAACTCAGGGTCTGGGGATCTGCAGATTCTCAAGGGTGCACTCACTTACATGCAGGTCACTTGGCAGAGATAGTGGAATCCGGCCTCTGCTCTCTGGTTTGGCCCTGCTTCTTAGATGTGCCCCGCCAGATCTGTGCTGCTGTCACTGCCAGGTTCTGAGGTCTTGCTCGAGATTTTACATTCTTAGAAACAATGACTACCTCTCTTTTATTATTTTAAAATTTATTTATTTTTATTAATAACATTTTTTTTCACTTTGTATCCCAGCTGTGGCCCCCTCCTTCTTTCCCACCCAACTCCACCCTCCCTTGCTCATCACTCATCTCCTCTAATGCCTGTAGGAAAGTCTACTGTGATGGGAGATCCTCCTTCCCTTCCATCTGACCCTAGCCTATCAGATCTTTTCAGGACTGGCTACATTGTCATCCTCTATGGCCTGGTAAGGCTGCTCCCCCACTCAGGGGGAAGTGATCAGAGATTCAGCCATTGAGTTCATATCAGAGGCAATCTCTGTTCCCATTATTAGGGAACCCACTTGGATAATGAGCTGCCATGGGCTACATCTATGCAGGGGTTCCGGGTTATCTCCATGCATGATCCTTGGTTGGAGTATCAGTCTCAGAAAAGATCCCTGTGCCCAGATATTTTGGTTCTGTTGCTCTCCTTGTTGAGTTCCTATCCCCCCAGGTCCTTCATCTCTCCCTTTTTTCATAAGGTTATCTGAACTCTGCCCAAAGTTTGGCTATGAGTCTCAGCATCTGCTTTGATACCTGGCTGGGTAGAATCTTTCAGAATCCCTTTGTGCTAGGTTCCTGTTCTGCTCATTCTTTTCTCCCTCTTCCAATGTCCAGCCAGTTTGCCTTTCTGAATAGGGATTGAACATCTTACCCAGGGTCCTCCTTCTTACTTAGCTTCTTCAGGTGTACAGATTTTAGTATGTTAATCCTATATTATATGTCTAATATTCACTTATAAGTGAGTATATACCATGTGTGTCTTTCTGCTTCTGGAATATCTCAGTGAAATGATCTTTTCTAGATCCCATCATTTGCCTGCAAATTTCTTGATTTCCTTGTTTTTAATTGCTGAGTAGTATTCCATTGTGTAAATCTACAATTTCTGTATCCATTCTTCCATTGAGGGAAATCTGGGTTGTTTCCAGGTTCTGGCTATTGCAAATAAAGCTGCTACAGACATGGTTGAGCAAATGTCCTTGTGTGTACTTGAGTATATTTTAGATATATGCCTTGGAGTGGTATAGTTGAATCTTGAGGTAGTACTATTCCTAATTGTCTGAGAAAGCACCAAATTGATTTCCAATGTGGTTGTATAAGTTGACATTCTCACCAGCAATGGAGAAGGGTTCCCCTTTCTCCACATCCTCTCCAACATGTATTGTCATTTGAGCTTTTGATCTTAGCCATTCTGATGGATATAAGGTGAAATCTCAGGGGTAAACTCCTGATTTACAAATGATTTGCATTGTCCTCCTCTGTGGCCTAACAGGACTGTTCCTCCCCTGGGTGGGAGGGAGGTCAAAGAGCCTGCCCTTGAGATCCTGTTAGAAATAGTCCTTGTTCCCCTTACTTTGGAAAACTGCTTGGTTACTGAGCTACCATGGGCCACATCTGAGCAGAAGTTCTATGTTATATCCATAGATGGTCCTTGGTTGAGTGTCAGTCTCAGAAAAGACCCTGTGCCCAGATATATTTGGTACCTGTAGAGCTCCTATCTTTTCCATATCATACTAACTCCCCTTCTTTCATATGATTCCCTGCACTCTGCTGAGGAGGACTTTGCAGCCAGCCTTGATGATACCTGATAAAACAGAGTCAAATGAAAGCGGAGGAGGTCCTCCCCTATCAGTGGACTTGGAAAGGGGCGGGGAGGAGACCAGGGAGAGAGTTGGGGAGGGGGAGGGAATGAGGGAGTGGGATACAGCTGGGACACAGAGTTAACAAATTGTAACTAAAAAGAAAAATAAAAATTATAAAAAATTATAAAAAATAGATTTATAAAAAAAAAAGATTTGCATTTTCCTGATGAGTAAAGAAGTTGAGCATTTCTAGAAGTGTTTCTCTGCCACTCAGAATTCTTTTTGGAGAATTCTCTGTTTAGCTCTTTATCCCATTTTTTAATTGGATTACTTCATTTGCTGCTTTTTAACTTCTTGAGTCCTTTATATATTCTACATATTAGCCCTCTGTCAGATATAGGGTTGGTGAAGATCCTTTCGCAATCTGTAGGCAGTCCTTTTGTTCTGGTGACAGTGTCTTTTTATATATAGACATTTTTAAGTTTCATGAGGTCGCATTTATTTATTATTGATCTCCTGTGCTGTTGGCTTTCTGTTCAGGAAATTGTCTCCTGTGCCAGTGAGTTCAAGGCTCTTCCCCACTTTTTCTTCTAATATATTTAGTGTGCCTGGTTTTAATTTGAGGTCTTTGATCCATTTGGACTTTAGTTTTATTCTAGGTGATAAATATGGATCTATTTACACTTTTCTACATGTAGACATCTAGTTAGACCAGCACCATTTGTTGAAGATGCTGTCTTTTTTCCATTGTATGGTTTTGGCTTCTTTGTCAAAAATCAAGTGTCCATAGGTGTGTGGCTTTATTTCTGAGTTTTCTATTCATTTCCATTGATCCACCATTCTGTTTCTACGCTAGTGCCATGCAGTGATTATTACTATTGCTCTGTAGTACAGTTTGAGATCAGGAATGGAGATACCTCCAGACAATCTGTTATTGTACCGGTTTGTTTAAGCAATTCTGTTTTGTTTTGTTTTTCTCCATATGAAATTGAGAATTGTTCTTTCAAGTTCTGCAAAGAATTGTATTAGTATTTTGATGGGAATTGCATTGAATCTGTAGATTGCTTTTGGCAGGATGGCCATTTTCACTATGTTAATCCCACCAATCCATCTCTTGTAAATTTTAAGTTACTTCCATGAGTATTTGAACATAATTTCATGTTCTTGTTGAATTAAGTTTATACCATAAGAATAGTTAAACATTCTTAACAAAATATGACAGAAATACTCATGTCAACCTAAATCCTAGTTTCTGTTTCTGTCATATTCTGTTAAGAATACATTGATACATATGTCTTCTTTACTAAATTTCTTTATCAGGTGATGTAACATCAACTAGAGGACATCAATACTCATCACATTTAAGTTTGAGACACTAAAAGAATATCCTTCAATGGACATTGCCACCAAATCTAAAGTTACAATGCATTTGCAGTTCTATATGGATGGTTATATCATTTAGACATAACTATGACCTGGTTAAATATATAGTGAATTTGTGATTGCATGTGTGATAGTTATATTTAGGTGTTATTATTACCTGATTAGTTTTAATTGGAAATTATTCATGACACAAAAAGATACGATTGTGTGTTAAGTTGACAAGGAATAAACTTGTGATGGTTATTCTTGGTTGTCAGGTTTTCTACATCAGGTATTAACAAAAAATCCAAAATATGGAGGGCATACCTGTGATTTTTGCTTAATTTGAATAGGGAAGACACATGCCTTAATCAAAATCTTGAGGCAGGAGGAAACACTTTTAATCTGTGCCATTCCTCTGCTGGAACCTGTAAAAGGTTACACAAAAAGAAAGGTTTTTGTTTTTTGTTTGTATGTGTGTGTGTTTGACCGCTTGCTCTTGTCTTGCTAGCATGTCTGTTCCTTTACTGGAATTAGAGTACACTTTTTCAGGATTTGAATATTCACTGAAGACCAACTCAGACTCAGACGTCCAGCCTCAGAGCAACTTCTGGATTCTTGGACATTTCGTTCATACTCAGTCATTGTGGATTATCTGAACTACACTTTAAGTCATTTTAATAAATAATAAAATAAACAACACAACTTGTAACAACAAACAAACAAACAAAAACCAGTAATATTTAAACCCTCAGAAGGCTGGCTTGGAACTCTCAGGGCCTGAGAGATAGTATGGAAATAGGTGTGTGTGTGTGTGTGTGTGTGTGTGTGTGTGTGTGTGTGTGTGTGATCTCTGGGAAGCAGGAGGCTCCCAGCAGTTTATGGGGGTGACCTTAGCTGAGACTCATTGCAGCAATGAATATGGACCATGAAGTGGCCGTCCCTGTAGACAGGCAGAACTTCCTGTGGAGTTAGGACACTAAACCAGCCACAAAACCTTTCACCCACAATTTTTCCTGCCTACAAGAAGTTTAGGGATAAAGTTGGAGCAGAGATTGTGGGAATGGCCAACCAATGAGTAACCCAAATTGAGACCCAACCCATGGGAGAGAGCCAAACCCTGATACTGTTAATGATACTCTGCTCCTCTGCTATGCTGTGGACAGGAGACTAGCATAACTGCATTCTGAGGTACTTCATCCAGCAGCTGATGGAAACAGAGGAAGCAACCCACAGCAAAGCAATAGGCAAAGCTCAAGGAGTTTTGTGGAAGAGTGGGAGGAAGAACTGAAGGAGCCAGAGTGGTAAAGGACACCACAAGAAGACCTAGTGTGGAAACTGACCTAGGCCAATGGGGACTCATAGAGGTCGAAGAACATGCAAGGGTTGGACCTAGGCCTACTACACATATGTAGCAAATTTGTAATTTGTTCTTCATGTGCCTTTCCTAAAAATTGGAGTGGGCTGGGGCTGGGGGTTGTCTATGATTCTGTTGCCTGAATTTGAATCACTTTTCCCCAGCTTGGCTGCCATGTGTGGTGTCAGTGGGAGAGGAAACCCTAAATCTTGCTACAAATTGATGTGACAGTGTGGTTGGTACCCGTCTCTATGGAGAAGGGGAGGGAAAATAGTGAGTGGGGACTGTGAGAATGACTGGGAGAAGAGAAGGGAGGGGTCTGGAAACAGGCTGGAAAGTGATTAAATAAATTAATGAAGAATTTTCTTTTAAAAAAAAAGAATAGTTAATTAAACATAACTGCAGACTATAGCAAAGAAAGAGCCAAATGTGTTCTGGTATTTCTAATACTGTTAGACAGCAACATTTTAATTTATTCTTTATCTAATATTTAGTATCTAACAATAGTAAAGGATGAAACCATGAGATTTGATCATAGCTACATATGTGGAAAACATGACAATCTTTTTATTAATGTGGGCTCTTGGAAGAACTTGAGGCTGAATAAATAGGCACATTTTTATAACCATAATTTAGTATCAGAACATATTTTAAGGTGCTTCTTGTATTCTAATGGCAAGCCATTAATTCTGCATGGAAAAGTAATCACCAAGAAAGGGTAATAACACATCTCTATTAATAACTCTGAGTGACAGAATCAAAGCAACTTGCCTATGAGCAAATAAAATAATTTGGTTTTACTAAATAGATGAGGAAATGTAAAAGCATTCCTGTCATTTATTTTCATCAAGTCAATACGGATTAACATTCTCCTAGTTTGTTTTGTTTTGATTGAAACTTTACTATAAAAAAACTTACAAGTGAAAATATCATACACTGAAATCAACCAGACCAATGTCTTCACATCTCAAAGACTTTTCCGTAGTTAGGGCAGCTATTGTGAAACCACGGAGCTTAATATCGGATTTTACACCTTTGCTATTAAATATATGCTTTATGCACTACCAAAAACTGAAAAAAATTCATCAGAGTAAGAACTAAAACAAACAATTTTAGATCCCCTTTCATGACCCATAACTGTTAGCTATATTTCATTCTTCTCGTCACTTAATATTTAGCTTTTTGTTTTGCTTTCTACTTGTTACACTATATTCATATATGCTTTTCTTTACAATAATATATGGTGTGTGTGCCTGTGCATGCATACATATGTGCATGTACCTGTGAGTGTGTGCATGTGTGCACACACTGGAGACCATATGAGGGAGAACATGTTTTTTCTTTTTTCTGTATTTTTAATCTTTCTGAAATGTGATCTCACATAGAATTATGCATTATAAGTCTTCCCATTTTACTGAAAATTTTATTTTTCATTAGAACTGAATAGTATTCCATTTTATATTTGTACCAAGTTTTCATTTTTTATTCATCTCTCGATAGACAATTAAATTGGTATCATTTTATTGATATTATTAATAAAGCAGCAATAAGTAGGAGTGCAAATACATCTATGGTAAGGTGTGGCAATCTCTGGGTATATATCCATGTATGAAGTGTCTGAATCAGACTGTATGTCTATTTGTAATATTTGAAGAAATATTATTATGCCTGTATTAACTGATAACACTTCCAACACTTCCTGTCAAATTTCTTTACGATAGATATTCTGACTGGCATTTGTTGGCATAATAGACAAGTTTAAATTTTTTGCTTCCTTTCTAATTTTTTCTTTATTATTATTTATAACAATTTATTCACTTTGTACCCTGGTTGTAACTCCTTCCCTCATTTCCTACTGATATAACCCTCTCTCCTTCTCCCTCCCACCATGTTCCTACCTTACTCCACCTATAAGGGAGGTCCTCCTCCTTACTATCTGACCATATCCTATCGGGGCTCATCAGGCCTATCTGGATCCACTTTCTCTGTTGTCTAATAAGTCCCCTTTACCAGAGAAAAGTGATCAAAGAGCAGACTACTGAGTTCACGTCAGAGACAGCCCCTGCTCCCCTTACTAGAGAACCCACTTGGAGACTGAGCTGCCCATGGGCTACATCTGAGCAGAGGGTCTAGGTCTTCTCTATGCATGGTCTTCTGTTGATTCTTCAGTCTTGCAGAGCCCCCTGTTTGCAGATATTTTGGCTTTGTTGGTCTTGTGAAACTCCCTCCCCTTCAGGTCTTTCTATCTTCCCCTTCTTCCATAAGATTCCTGACCTCTGTCCAAAGTTTAGCTATGAATGAGTCTCAGCATCTGCTTAGATACTCTGATAGGTAGCGTCTTTCAGAGGTCCTCTGTGGAGGAGACCTCCTGTCCTATGAAAGACGTGTATGACAAAAGCTTCAAGTCTCTAGAGAAAGAAATTGAAGACAATATTAAAAGTTGGAAAGATGTCTCATGCTCATGGTTTGGTAGGAGTAAGGTATTAAAAATGGCTATCCTACTGAAAGCAAACTACAGATTCAGTGTAATCCCCATCCAATTACCAACACAGTTCTTTACAAACCTTGAAAGAAGAATTCCAAATTTCATATGGAAAAAACAAAAACCCAGAATAGCTAAAACAATCCAATAGAGTAAAAGAATGTCTAGAGGTATCTCCATCCCTGACTTTAAGCTATACTACAGAGCAATGGTAATAAAAACGGCATAGTACTGGCATGGCAATAGAATTGTTGATCACTGGAATCACATTGAAGTCTGAGAAATAGACCACATACCTATGAACACTTGACTTATGATAAAGTAGCCAAAAACCATTCAATGGAAAAAAAAAAGACAGTATCTTCAACAAATGGTGCTGGCCTAACTGGATGTCTACATGTAAAAAATTGCAAATAGATCCATATTTATGTCCCTGAACAAAATTCAAGTACAAGTGGATCAAAGACATCAATATAATACCAGATAAACTAAATCTGTTAGAAAGTGGGGAAGAACCTTGAACGCATTGAAACAGGAGACGACTTCCTGAACACAACACCAATAGCTCAGGCTCTAAGATTAACAATTAATAAATAAAACCTTTTGAAACTGAAAAGCTTCTGTAAGGCAATGGACATTGCCAATAGAATGAAATGACAGTCTACAGATTAGGAAAAATCTTCACCAATCCTGTATCCAACAAATGGCTGGGTAATATCCAAAATATATACTGAACTCAAGAAACCAAACATCAACAAACAAAATAACCCAATTAAAAAACAGAACTAAATTAAAGAACTAAACAGAGAATTTTTGACAGAGGAATCTCAAATGGCAACAGAGCACTAAAAGGAATGTTCAACTTAGTCATCAGGAAAATGCAAATGCAAATGAGTCTGAGATTCTATCTCACACTGGTCAGAATGGCTAAGCTCCAAATCTCAAGAGACAGCACATTCTGCAGATCTGGAGAAAGGGAAACACTCCTCCATTGCTGGATGGAGTGTACATTATAAAACAACTTTGGAAATCAATCTTATGCTTTCTCAGAAATTTGGAAATAGCTTTACCTCAAGACCCAGCTATACCACACTTGGACATATGTCCAAAATATATTTCATCAAACAACAAGGACACTTGTTCAACTATGTTCATAACAGCTTTATTTATAATAGCCAATCTAGAAACAACCTAGATGTCCTTCAACTGAAGAATAGATGAAGAAACTGTGGCACATTTATAGAATGGAATATTACTCAGTTATTAAGAACAAAGAAATCATGAAAACTGGAGGCAAATGGATGGAACTAGAAAAGATCATCTGGAGCAAGGTAATTCAGACCTGGAAAGACACACATGGTATGTCCTCATTTATATGTGGTTTTTAGCCATATAATATAGCATAAACGTACTACAAGGCACAGACCCAAAGAAGATAAATAACAAGGAGCATCCAGTGGAGGAGGCATAAATCTCACTTTGAAGGGCAGATAGAATAGACAGAGGTAGTGGTTGAAGAGAAGGAATAAGGTAGGAGAGAGGATACAGGGAGTTAAGAGGGTGGAGAACAGGCCTGACCTGAGGAGAGCAAGGGCAAGAGGACAGGAAGCCTGTAGAGAACAGACAAACTGACAGTGGAGACATTTCTGTAGCAAGCTTGAGGCCTAAGTAAGAGTAGGCTCCTGGGAAGATATGAGGAGGATTCAAGCAGAGACTCCTGGTAGCAGAGGTCATAGAAACTGAAGAAAATATGCTCTAAGTAGAGTAGTCTCCTAGTAAAGGGAGAAGGATACCAGCCTACCCACAAAAAAAGTTCTACCCCAAATCTACCCTGCCTATAAGATGTGAAGGAATAAAAAATGGAGCAGAGAGAGCAGAGATTGAGAGAATTCAAAGACCCACCCCATGAGAGAGTGCCAACCCCTGACACCTTAAAGTATACTTTGTTAAGACAGAAGCATGTCAGAGTTGTCCTCTGAGAAACTTTATTCAGCAATGCCATAAAAGAGATGCTGAGACTCAACCAGACATTGGGAAATGCATAGGGAGTCTTGTGGAAAAGTGAGAGTAAAGAGAAAAGGACCGGAAGTGTCCAGTATCTCCACAAGAAAAACAAGAGTCAACTAACCATGGGCCAGAATGGTTTGCTGAAAATGAAGCAGCAACCAAGGACCATGCACTAACTAGAAATAGGTCCTCTACAAAGATGTAGCATCAGGGCACCTTAGGCTTCATGTGGATCCTCTTGTAAGGGAAGTGCATTGGATATGGACCCTATTGCTAGCTTTTTGATCACTTCTTTCTGGTGGTACTGCCTTGAGAGGCTGCAACAGAAGAGAAAGTGATAACTCTTTTTCTCATTAATTAATTAATGAGATTTATTAATGTATTCTTATTTATCACAATTTATTCACTTTGTATCCCCTGGCTATAGTCCTCCTCATTTCCTCCCAGTACCACCCACCCTCCCTCTTCTCCCCCTATGTCCCTACACTAGTCCACTGATAGGGCAGGACCTCCTCCCCTTATATCTGACCCTAATCTATCAGGTCTCATCAGGTCTGGCTGCATCATCTTCCTTTGTGGCCTGACAAGGCTGCATCAAGACGTGATCAAAGAGCCAGCCACTGAGTTCATGTCAGAGATAGTTTCAGATTCCTTTATAGAAAACCCACTCAGAAACTGAGGAGCCTATGAGCTTCCTTTGAGCAGAGGGTCTAGGTCCTCTCCATGCATGGTCCTTCCTCGGTTTGAGTGTTGGTCTCTGCAGGGCCCCCAGGGCCCAGAATTTTTGATTCTGTTAGTCTCCTCATAGAATTCCGGTCCCCTCCAGGCCTTTCTATCTCCCCCTTCTTTCATAAGGTTCCCTGAACTCTACTCAAAGTTTGGCTATGAGTTTTAGCATCTCCTTCTATACCCTCCTGTATAGAGTGTTTCAAAGCACCCCCCTATGTAAGGCCCCTGTCCTTTTTCCTGTATTCTCCTACTTCCAATGTATATCCGGTTTGCCCTTCAGAAGGAGGAATGGGTCTCTTCCCTAGGGTCTTCCTTGCTGTTTAGCTTCTTTAAGACTATATATTTTTACTATGTTTATCCTTTATTATATGTCTAATAATTGAATTATAAGTGAGAATATAGCCTATGTATATTTCTGCATCTGGGTTACATCACTCAGGATGATATTTTCTAGTTCTATACATTTGCCTATAAATTTTATGATGTTGTTGTTTTTTAGTTGCTGAGTAGCATTCCATTATATAAATGTACCACAATTTCAGTATCCATTCTTCCATTGAGGGACATCTAGCTGGTTTTCAGACTCTGGCTATTATGCATAAAACAGCTTTGAACATAGTTGAGCTAATGTCCTTGAAGTATAGTTGAGCAACTTCTGAATATATGCAAGGAATGGTATAGTTGGATCTTGAGGAAACACTATTCCTAATTTTCTGAGAAAGCGCCAGATTGATTTCCAAAGTGGTTGTACAAGGTTATATCCCCACAAAGAATTGAGGAGTGTTCCCTTTTCTCCACAACATCTCCAGCATGTGTCATTCTTTGAGATTTTGATCTTAACCATTCCGATGGGGGCAAGGTGGAATCTCAGGGTCATTTTGATTTGCATTTCCCTGATGACTAAGGACACTGAGCGTTCCATTCTATATTCTTATGTTGAGAATTCTGTTTAGCTCTGTACCCCATTTTTAAATTGGATTAATTGGTTTGTTGGTGTTTAACTTCTAAATGAACTTTTACAAGAAAATATCTTCTGGAGGTATCTTCATCCCTGATCTCAAGCTGTACTACTGAGCAACAATAATAAAAACTGTCACTGTCATAGAAACAGACTGGTGGATGAATGGAATTGAATTGAAGACCTAGAAATAAACCCACACACCTATGGTTACTTGCTTTTTGACCAAAAAGCCAAAATCATACAATGGAAAAAAGATAGCATCTTCAACAAATCATGCTGGTCCAACTGGATGTCTACATATAGGACATGCAAATAGACCCATATTTAGCACCCTGCACAAAGTTAAAGCCCAAGCTTATCGAAGACCTCAACATAAAAGCAGACATACTACATCTGTTAGATGTGGTATAACCTCATTGGCACAGGAGATAACATCCTGAACAGAACACCATCAGTACAGGCTCCCAGATCAACAATCAATAAATGGCACTTCATGAAACCCAAAATCTTCTGTAAGAAAAAGGACACTGTCAATAGAACAAAACCAGAGCCTACAGACTGGGAAAAGATCTTCACCAACCCTACCTCTGACAGAGGGCTAATATCCAGAATACATAATGAACTCAAGAAGTTCAACACCATGCTCACTCTTGATGCAACCTGATAAGCTGGGGTGGATTGGAAAGAGAGCCCTCCTGTTCTTTTCTTTTTTAAATTTTACATCTATTTCCATTCTGAGGGTGCCTACTCTCTCCCTCCCAGCCCCTCCCACACTTCCTTTTCTTCACCCTTTCCCTCCAGAAAAGGGGAGTCCTCTTCCCTCAGGTTTAACCTTCCCCTGCACATCAAGTCACATCAGGAATGTGCCTCTCTTCATCCCAGGCAACACAGCCCTGCCAGGGAGAAATTATCCAAAAGCAAGCAAAAGAATCCATGTTAGAACCTTGCTAACGCTCCACTTGCAAGCTGTACCATATGAAAGCCAAGACTCCTGTAGGTTGGCTCTATGTTTTCAGGGGTTAGGTACAGATCATGCAAGTTTATTATTGATGTCTCAGTTTCTGAAAGCCCCCTTGTGACTGGGTTAGTTGTCTATGTTGGTCTTCTTGTGAGGTTTCTGATCCCTCCAGGTCCTTCCATCTTTCCTTCAACAGTTCCCCAGTACCCCCAGAATTCTGACCCATGCTTGGCTGCAAGTCTCAACATCTGTGGAGCCTCCCAGAATATAGTTCAGGAGATCTCTTTTTCTGAGGAAATCAAGGCAGGAGGGTGGAAGGAGGGCAGGTGGGTCTGGGAGGGGAGGAAGGATGGAGCTACAATCAGAATGTAAAATGAATAAAAGTAAAATAGTTAAATAAAAATAGTAACTAAATAAAAAATAATCACTAGGATAATAATGGTGGTTGAAACAATCTCAAAGAAAAGTATAAACAGCAGAAAAAGCAGGAAGATATTGCAATATGAATTAAAGATGTACGTAGAGCCCACCATGAGGTTCCCATAGCTCTGACAAACATGGTTTAGTTTAAAGTAAGAGAGTTTTGAATAATTGAATACTGAGATGCACATATAATTAACACTAATCACCGGATAATATGTGTGTATGTGTTTGAGAGAGAGAGAGAGTGAGAGCACATGCATGTGTGTGTGAACATAGAATATAATTAGGAGATGGAAATATGGAAGGAGTTGGGAGAGAAGATAAGGTATAAACACAGTGAACATTTCTGAAATGCTCAGAAAAGTAAAATTTTAATCTAAGAAGAAGAACAATTACATTTTTAATATGAAATGCTATGTGTCTTAATCAGGTAGCTCATGAGTGTTTAGAACAGTAATTCAAGTGAGAGATGGGTATTTGGCAAAATGGTCTGCCTCCCTTGACACAGTTTCCCATTTGCTGGGTTTGTATGTATGTGCTAGCATTCCCAGCTTGTAAAAACTCTAAATTTAATACAATACATATTTTTTATTAAATTTTTATTTTTTATATTAATTACAGTTTATTTACTTTGTATCCCAGCTGTAGCCCCCTCCTTCCTTCCCTCCCAATCCCACCCTCCTTCCCTCATCTCCTCCCTGCCCATCTCTAAGTCCACTGATAGGGGAGGTCCTACTCCCTTTCCATCTGACCCTAGGCTATCAGGTCTCATCAGGACTGACTGCAATGTTCTCCTCTGTGGCCTAGCCTGGCTGCTCCTATTTTAAGCTTGCACTGGATGAGAATGTAAGCAGGAATAGTCAGCAGGATGATATCATTACTCTGTAGCAATGAGAAAGATACAGAAAAAAAATACACCACCACACTGTCTAAACTTTTAAAGTAACCATGTTCATTCATAGGAATGTGGTCATGACTTTTACATAAATATTTCTGTTAATTTTTCTTCTTATATCTTTTTGCATTTTATTTATTGGCCCTTGTGTGTCACTTTGCATGTGTGGGAATCAGAGGACAACATTGTAAATTTGATTCTGTACTTTCAACTGTGTGGGTTCCAGAGAACAAACTTAGGTCATCAACCTTGAACTCAACTGAAACTGTAATTGGCTCCTGGTTCACAAGTCTGTGACTTATTTTCTGCTAATTATCATTGAGAAAACAATTACATGGAAGGCAACTTGAAGGTGGCCTTAGGCCTTTGCTCTAGAACTTAAAAAACTGGGACTCAGCAAGTGGGAGTTGTTTTTTTAGGCAGGTTTTCATTTTATTTTTATCATTTATTTATGTTCTTATCAATTTAATATTTTCTTTTTATTGAAAATAGATTCTTCTGTCATATAATACATACAGACCCTCCACTTTTCCCAGCATCTCCCCAAGATTGACTTCCCTATCATATCACCTTCAGAAAAGAGCAGGCCTCCAAGAGGCAATAGCCAAACAAAAAAAAAAAAAAAAAAAAAAAAAACAGCAAAAAAAAAAAAAAAGAAAAAAAAAAGAAAAAAAAAACCCTCTCATATAGTTACTGGACAAAGCAACACAACTTGAGGAAAATGATCCCAAGAGCAGACAAAAGAGTCGACGACACACATGCTCACACTGTTAAGGGTCCCCCCCACACCTAAACACCAAGCTAGACCTATCTATATTTAATAAGCTGTGTGAATGCTGTTCTCAGCAATGGGGGCTTGCTGTTGGTTTTCAAAACACTGACAGCGTTTTTAATTTTTTTTTAAATAAAAATCACCACCCATTACGGCATCTGTATTATAATACTTATTTTCATTGATTCTTTTCTTTTTTTGATAAAATATCATGGAGTTTATTGAAACATATGGCAATGGAAAATGTGAATCTACACGCAGACGTCTGAAAGAACTCGCTGCTTGCTGAGAAACAATTATTTCAGTGGAGCTTGACAATATGGCTTTTTCCAAACATTCTATGCTTCATTTTTCCCCTCAAGTAAGCATGCTGTTAAGAAAATTTATTCACACAAGATCCTTTACTCAACCTACAGCCATAACAATAAACACTCTCTCCTAAATCCCTCTCAGATTTCCCTCTAGTGACAATAACTATACACTGCATCTACCAAGTCAATATTGTTTAAAACTCTACCAATTTTAATTCATTCCCTTTACGTTGCTCTATATCCTGGCAAATGAATGAATCTAAATTTCTGCTTCTGTTTACAAAGGAGAAATGCTTCATAAAAATAGAACTTTCAGTCTGATGATATCCATTTTCATGTGCCAGTGGCCAGTGTTTGTGTTTGGAGACTGTCCTGTCAGCTTTCTTTGTGCTTTCTATCAAATGACACACTATGAATGTTTAGTATATATGTTTAATAAAGTTTTCATTTAACTCCATTAAATAAAGAATATGTTAGCTAATAGCTTCATTCAGTGTTTTTTTTTTCTACTTGACCATTGACAGTTTTAATGAAATTTATATTTTATGAATGGACTATTAAAAATCAAAACTATCACATTTTCAAATGTTCCCTTATTTAATTTGTTTAGTGTATGTTGTATCTTTATGATTGTGTATCACTTTGCATGGTAAGTACTGCTTTGCCTACTAAGATCGCACTTCTACATGATCCTAAGTTCAGTTGTCAAACTACTCTTATGTGAACTTTTATTGTAGGTTCTTGTCTTCTGAAAGGAAAGATTTATTCTAGGAATTATCTTTTTTCCATAGAAGTCTATTTAGAACAATGGAGATTATACTCCAGAGCGATGAAAGTGGGTTGTCTTGAAATGACAGAAGTAGCATATTGGGTTCTGTCAAGATTTTCTTGTATTTTGTGCAGCCTGACCCACAAAATTCATTGAATTAATTATTATCATTTATTTTAGAACTTTTGCCATGGGCACTGTAGGATGATTTAAGGATAAATCTTAATGTTCACCTTCAATGTCTACAAAAGGCAAGCAAAGTATTTTAAGCCAAAGAAAAAAATTCATGCAAATGAAAATTACACCTTATGTGGGTTTGATAGTTAAGTGAGAGAAGTGGGAATGTAGCAAACTAAGAGATGACATGAATGTAATTATTTAAGTATGTGAAGAGATTAACAACAATAATAAAAATAAATAAAATTAAAAACTAATCCACTCTCATAGTTATGTGTGGCAATAATAAGATATCCAGTACTGATGTATTGGGATTCCTAAATGAAATGGACCAAATAACTCAGGGAGTGATATCCTACCCAAGAATTCCAAAATTTGGGAAGCAAAATAATATGTCACAACTGGTCAAAATGCAGAGATCAAGTGACTATGAAGTACCTTCCCCAAAGTACTATGCTTATTACAGTACCCCTACAGAAAAAAGGCAGAAAGACTGATGCATGTGCCTATTTTCTTTTTGCTATTGTAGGAATCTAGACTGCCATATATTTAATTTTTATTTTTATTAATTACAGTTTATTCACTTTGTATCTCCTCCTATAGCTCCCTCCCTCTTTTCCTTCCAATCCACCCTCCCTCCCCCGTCTCCACCCATGCCCCTCCCCCACTCTAAATTCAAGAGGATGGACTGCCATATTTTTAATGAGACTTGTTTCTCCTTTTTTATTTTTATTTTTTTATATTAATCACAGGTTATTTATTTTGTATCCCAGCCATAGCCCAATCGTTCATTCCCTTCCAATCCCACCCTCCTTCCCTCATCTCCTCCCTGCCCCTTTCCAAGTCCATAACTAGGGGAGGTCCTCCACCCGTTCCATCTGACCCTAGATTATCAGGTATATACAGGACTGGCTGCCATGTACTCCTCTGTGGCTTAGCAAGACTGTTCCTCCCTTGGGGGGAGGGGGAGAGGGAAAGGTAAAGAAGCCAGTCATTGAGTTCATGTCAGAAATAGTTCCTGTTCCCTTTACTAGGGAAAACCCACTTGGTTACTGAGCTGTCATGGGCTACATCAGAGCAGGGGTTCTAGGTTACCTGGTTCTTGGTTGGAGAAACAGTCTCATATAAGAAACCTGTGCCCTGATATAATTTGTCCTTGCAGAACTCCTGTCCCCCCCAGGTCACACTAATTCCCGCTTCTTTCATATGATTCCCTGAACTCTGTCCAAGGTTTGGTTATGAGTCTCACCATCTTCTTTGACAGGTACAGTTTTTCAGAGGCCCTCTGCAGTAGGCTTCTGTCCTGTTACTTGTTTTCTCCTACTTCCCATGTCCATCCCATTTGTCTTTCTAAGTGAGTATTCTCATCATACTCCGGGTCCTCTTTCTTCTTTATCTTCTTTAGGTGCACAAATTTTAGTATGTTTATCTTATCTTATAGTTCTATATATGCGAGTATATACCATGTGTGTCTTTCTGCTCCTGGGATACCTCACTCAGGATGATCTTTTCTAGATCCCACCATTTGCCTGCAAATTTCATGATTTCCTTGATTTTAATTTGTGAGTAATATTCCATTGTGTAAAAGTACCACAATTTCTGTAGCAGAGAATTCTCTGTAGAGGAATATAGAAAGACAGAGAAACACCTAAAGAGATGCTCAACGTCCTTAGCCATTAGAGAGATGCAAATCAAAACAACCCTGAGATTTCACCTTACACCCATCAGAATGGCAAAGGTTAAAACTCAAGTGACAATACATGTTGAAGAGGATGTGGAGAATTGAGAACCCTTCTTCATTGCTGGTGGAAATGTAAACTTGTACAACCACTTTAGAAATCAATCTGGTGCTTTTTCAAAAGATGAGAAATAGTGATTCTTCATGATCCAGCTATACCACTCCTAGGCATATATCCAAAAAGAAGCTCAGGTATACAACAAGGACATTTGCTCAGCCATGTTTGTAGCAGCTTTATTTGTAATAGCTAGAAACTGGAAACAACCTATACTTATTTCTTCTATTCTTCTACTTGTCTGAATTTTGTGCTGTTAATTCTTCAATAAACCAATTCTATAAATTATTTTGATACATGATAAAGTCAATCTATTCTGTCCTCTGACTCTTGTCTTCTTTTCATGTCCTCTAAACAATGTTCTCTGAGGCTTAGAGGGGGTGACGTGGATTGCTTTTCTTGGCTGAGGACTGAGAACTTAGTTATTCTTCACATCTTGACCAGTTATGACTCTCTGAGGTTATCATAATCTTCAAAAAGAAGCTTCTCTGACTAAATACGATAGCAGCACTAAGGAGACCTAAGTAAATTCATGAGTGGAGAACAGCCTAGAACTCATTGGCACAGGAGACAACTTCCTGAACAGAACACCAACAGCACAGGCTCTAAGAGCAACAATCAATAAATGGGACCTCATGAAACTGAAAAGCTTCTGTAAAGCAAAGGACACCGTCATCAAAACAAAACGACTGCCTACAGATTGGGAAAGAATCTTCACTAACCCTTTATCTGACAGAGGGCTAATATCCAGTATATACAAAGAACAAAAGAAGCTGAAAAACAGCAAACCAAGTAATCCAATTTAAAAATGGGGAACAGAGCTAAACAGATAATTCTCAACAGAGGAATATCGAATGGCAGAGAAACACTTAAAGAAATGCTTAACCCCATTAGCCATTAGGAAAATGCAAATCAAAACGACCCTGAGGTTTCACCTTACACCCATCAGAATGGCCAAGATGAAAAACTCAAGTGACAACACATGCTGAAGAGGTTGTGGAGAAAGGGGAACCCTCCTCCACTGCTGGTGGGAATGTAAACTGGTACAACCACTTTGGAAGTCTATCTGAAGCTTTCTCAGACAATTAGGAATAGTGCTTCCTCAAGACCCAGGTATACCACTGCTAGGTGTATACCCAAAATTGGCTCAAGTACACAACAGGGATATTTGCTCAACCATGTTTATAGCAGCTTTATTTGTAATAGCCAGAACCTGGAAACAACCCAGATGTCCATCAACAGAGGAATGGATACAGAAATTGTGGTATTTTTACACAATGGAATACTACTCAGCAATCAAAAAGGAGAAAATTATGAAATTTGCAGGCAAATGGTGGGATCTAGAAAAGATCATTCTGAGTGAAATATCCCAGAAGGAGTAAGACAAACACGGTATTTACTAACTTATATAGACCTATAAGATATGATAAACATAATGAAATCTATACACCTAAAAAAGATAATCAAGAGAGCGGACACAGGGTAAGATGATCAATCCTCATATAGAAAAACAGATGGGATGTACATTGAAAGTATGACAGGTGTCTACAGCAGAAGGCATCTGAAAGACTCTATCTAGCAGTGTTTCAAAGCAGACACTAAGACTCATAACCAAACCTTCGGCAGAGTACAGAGAACAATATGAAAGAAGGGGAGTTAGTATGATGGGGAAAGAATAGGAGTTCCACAAGGACCAAATATATCTGGGCACAGGGTCTTTTCTGAGACTGACATTCAACCAAGGACCATGTATAGATATAACCTAGAACCTCTGCTCGGATGTAGCCCATGGTAGCTCAGTAACCATTTGGTTTCCCATAGTAAGGGGAACAAGGACTATATATCTAACAGGAACTCAATGGTTGGCTCTTTGACCTCCCACCCCCCAAGGGAGGAGCAGTCCTGTTAGGCCACAAGGGAGGGCTTTGCAGCCAGTCCTGAAGATACCTGATAAAACAGGGTCAGATGAATGGGGAGGATGTCCCCCCCATTCGGTGGACTTGGAAAGGGGCAGGGTGGAGATCAGGGAGGGAGGTGGGATTGGGAGGGAATGAGGGAGTGGGATACAGCTAGGATACAGAGTTAAAAAATGTAACTAATAAAAAAAAATAAAATAAATAAAACAGAGAGGATGAGGCAGTGAGAGAGAGAAGAGGAAAGATGATTAGTTGTGCAGAGGAAAAGGATTGTCAAGAGTGCAATGGATATAAGAGAGAAAATAAGAGATGTCTACATATTTCAAATAAGCACAAAAAGGAAAGGAAGAAAATTCTTTAAAAGTGGATTTCAGAAATTTCTGGATACCGTGACCATTTGTGTAAAATTGGTTTTATTTTCTCAAAACCCACTAAAACCCAGCAAGCAACAGTAAAGATAAGATTTGCATTTCTAAAACTAGAAATGTAATGATTTTTTTCACTTAATTGTGATCACTGACATTTTATATTTGTCTATCTGTCCAGTACACATAATTATTCTTTTGTGTCATTAATATATACATCTATATTTTATTCTTGGAATAAGAAAACGCATTATGAGTGGCTGTTAATGATATTCATGTAATTGTAAAACAATGTCAATTCACACTCTTTTTAGCATTATTTAAGCAAGCATGGTTAAAGATCTTAAGGAGGATAGCATTTGTAAGAAAACTGTCACAGTTTTCTTACTGCTTAGTTTTCTTTTAGTTCACACAGAAGCTCTCCCGCTAGACCCAAAAGGAACATATAAATTAGCAACACTAGCAGACATTTGAAACTTGACTGTGACAGGCTAGCTAGAGATATTATTATCATTTTTTATGTAAACTCTGGATTGAAGCAGGCATGGACAGAAAGCTTAGCCCAACTCTACCTCAAGATGCTTTGTTCAGAGTGTTTAACAACAGCTAGCAATCTGTATGTGAAGTTACATAAACAGCCTCTGATGGTATTCATTAATCAAAAAGAGTGATTGCAAAAATAAAAATAATAAATAAGGAAAAACTACAAGTGACTTTTCAAAAATAATGTTAAAGAAATGCAATCTCTGGTAGTCTTTGTTTTCCTTTTCTTTATTTTATACTTGAGTTCCTTGATTATGTCTACCCATAGCTAATGTCTCACCTGGAGTAGATACTGGAGGCACTCATTTTTCCCTTCTATGCTTTTCATCAGCTTACATTTAACTCTTTAAATATTCTCTCACATGTAATAAATACAAGACATTATTATCTTAATTTTTGGATGTGCGTTTTGTTTTATTATTTCTCACTTGCAAGAGATTTTATTTTTTTTCCTGCTTTATTCATGGTTATAAATTCAGTATTTTCTAGATATTTTGTATTGTTTTCAATATATAATGTATCCACTTCACTTGATAACAATTAATTTTTAAAATTTTCATCTAAAATAAAGACTAATAGTCGCATGCAAGCCAATCAAAAAAAAAAAAACAAAAAAAAAACAAAACAGGCTGTAAGGACTTTTTGTTTCTTTCATGGCTAAAAGTATCTAGGATCAAGAACCATATGCATCTAAGTACATCTGCTTAATTCAGTATAAAGACTGAATTCTGTTACTACTTTTTCAAGGCAGGCCATATAGCAAAATCTCTTTGTGATAGGCAACTTTTCAACGTGATTTCAAAGATTTATGTCCCCTTTATTGTCAACCACTATATTATGTCCTTTTCCTAAATTAGGTGGGATATGTGTTTGTTTATCACAAAAACACTGTTAAATAGGTTATGTGATACTTGCAGTTGCCTTTGATTTTAAAGGGGAAATTTTCTTAAGTAATTTTTACATCAGACCTTAGGTGAAAGACAGATTCTCTTATTTGTTTTGAGAAAAAAGAAAACTGTATTTTGAAAACTGTGAGGCAAGAATCTGTGGGAATCTAGAGGCTTAATAACTCCATTCTTTACTCAGAAGTAACCAAATTCTGCTAAGAGTCTTTAAGCTTGAAATACAGCTTTACGTTAGAGGACAAAGAGCAGTGACTGGGGCTATGATCACTGGGTAGAAGAACTGAGTAGAGGATATAGATAAATCATGTTATAAATTTTTGGGCTATAGAAACAGTGAGATAAAAATATATGCTGTTTGAAACAAAATAATTTTAGATTTTTAGCAAATTATTTACAAAGCAAAGGAAAATTAAGACTTTCTTCAGTGTGGATTTGAGCCAGGCTTAGAGTCATTCAGAGACAAAAATAATTAATTTTGGTGTTTCTGTTTTACATTTAGAGAAACTACACAAACACACTCACACATGAGAAACAAACCAAACAACAATATCATCAAAATCTTTTTTCTGTTACTATTGATAATTTTATTTTTATACTTTTAGTATCTATTTAGAAATCATGCTAAAGTAGATACATTCAGTATCTATTTAAAATTATCATGCTAAAAATGTATTATCAACATTTTACTGAAGTGGTAATATGGGAAGACTTAAACACAGAAATTTTGGAATCAGTAACCAGCCTTTGTCTTCTCCGCTATAAAGCCAAAAACTGAAATTCAGCATATTCACAGACATGATAAGAGGGGTAACTGAACTAATTGATCCAGAAATTATACACTCTTTTCTAAAAATAAATAAGCATTTATTACATATTAGTAGTCTCTGACCAATGACCAGCATGGTACTGTAGTAGTACAGCTTACATTTAGTGACAAAGTCCCATTATGTTCTGGAGGAGAAATTTTTCTCAAAGGAAAATATTAGATATTTTAAAATTATACTGTAGTAACATATCTAAATTTTATAACAACAGGTGTTGACTCCTAATATACATATAATTAGAGATTTAGATTCTAAGATGAATAAACTGAGGTAGTAAGCTATTTATGTAAAGAATTATTGGCCACAGCTGATCTGGTACCTCAGGAGACTCATATGCCACACAAAGTATCAAAAATACTGAACGGTTCAAATATAAACTGAATAGTTTAAAAATGGCTTTAGAATGGTAGAGGAATGTTCAAACCACAATATGATGCCTTACAGGGAGCAACGAGGAGTAAAACTTTCAAAAGTAAGTTTATTTTTTATATATCACAATTTAATAATTGGTAATAATTCCATGAAAGTACCATCCTCTGTGTGTGTCACACACACACATACACACACACATATATATATGCAATGATATAAAATTTAATTAAAAGTTTCACTTTACTATAGATATTATTTTGATATAACTAATGAGAAAACCCTCATTAGTTCATAAGTGAACTACAGGTGTCATTTCAATGCAGAAACTATTGACAGGATATCTGAGAAATGACAAGTGGTTGTGGTGGCATCTGGTGGCAGTTTTAAATATGATCAATATCTTAATTCTAAGATGTTCATTAAGTAGAGCTAGAACAAGTAGAAACACCTAGGTGAGAGGAAGACTGGGGAGTCTAACTCTTTTTTCTTTTTTTCTTTTTTAACCTTTCAGTGGTTTGAGAAATTAGTTATCCATAGAATAACAATCCCATGACTTTTCTGACCTCAAACTCTTTTTTTAATTTAATTTTATTTATATATCTATTTTTATTTTTTCTTTTCTAATTTATTTTTATTAATTACAGTTTATTAACTTTGTATCCCCGCTGTAGCTCCATCTCTCCTCCCCTCCCAATCCTCCCCTCCCCCTTCCCCATTTGTGCCCCTCCCCCAGTCCACTGATAGGGGAGGTCCTTCTCCCCTTCTATCTGACCCTAGTTTATCAGTTCTCATCAGAACTGGCTGCATTGTCTTCTTCTGTGGCCTGGTAAGGCTGCTCCCCCCTCAGGGGGAGGTGATCAAAGAGCAGACCAATCAGTTCATGTCAGAGGCAGTCTCTGTCCCCTTTACTAGAGAACCCACTTAGACCCTGAACTGCCATAAGCTACCTTTGTGCAGGGGTTCCAGGTCTCCATGAGTGGTCCTTGGATGGAGTATCAGTCTCAGAAAAGACCCCTGTAGTCAGACTTTTTGGATCTGTTGCTGTCCTTGTGGAGCTTCTGTCCTCTCCAGGTCTTACTATCTCCCCCTTCTTTCATAAGATTCTCTGCACTCTGCCCAAAGTTTGGCTATGAATCTCAGCATTTGCCTGGATATCCTGCAGGGTAGAGCCTTTCAGAGACCCTCTGTGGTAGGCTCCTGTCCTGTTCCCAATTTCCTCTGATGTCCATCCTTTTGCCTTTCTAAGTGGGGACTGAGCATTTTAACCAGAGTCCTTCTTCTTCATTAGCTTCCTTAGTGTACAGATTTTAGTATGTTTATCCTATATTATCTGTCTAATAGCTACTTATGAGTGAGTATATACCATGTGTGTCTTTCTGCTCCTGGGATACTTCACTCAGGATTATCTTTTCCAGTTCTCACCATTTGCCTGCAAATTTCATGATTATTTTGATTTTTTTTTTATTGCTGAGTAGTATTTCATTGTGTAGATGTACCACAATTTCTGTATCCATTCCTCAACTGAGGGGCATCTGGGCTGTTTCCAGCTTCTAACTATTACAAATAAAGTTGCTACAAATATGGTTGAGCAAATGTCCTTGTTGTGTACTTGAACATATTTTGGGTGTATGCCTAGGAGTAGCATAGCTTCATGAGGAAGCGCTATTCCTAATTTTCTGAGAAAGCGCCAAACTGATTTCCAAAGTGGTTGTACAAGTTTACATTCCCACCAGAAATGGAGGAGGGTTCCCCTTTCTCCACATCCTCTCCAGCATGTGTTGTCACTTGGGTTTTTGATCTTAGCCATTCTGATGGGTGTAAGGTGAAATCTCAGGGTCTATTTATCAATCATAAAAATCTTAAAGAAAACAAGTCATTAAATTTGAAACTCCTTTAAGCAAGTTTGGACACCTTGGTAGCATATCAGAGTTCTATTTAGCACTCTCCATGATTCCAATCTTAAGTTATTGGAAACCTCAGGAATGTGTTCATTTAATGAAGCAAAATGTTCCTGTTTATGCTTTGGCTTAAAATTGCTTTTTCCTTCCATATAACACCAATTAATTGAACATGTATTTCACCAACTTAACAAACATACTGCTAATTAAATATAGAGCTGTGTACATAAATATAAGAGACTAATATAGGATCTAACAGATATTCAATACATTAAAGGAACTGACAAAGTATTTTCAGGAGAAGAACTGCAAACAAAATCAACAAAGAGTAAGAAAAATATTTTCCCAGTTCTCGTGCTATCTCAGTATAACAAAAGGGTGCTATGCTGGATGAAACTTTGATCTCTGAGGTGGAGTACACAGTAATCGTTTATTGCTTGTGTCATCTTGTGAGTAGATATAATGATTGTTACCTGGAGGAGCCTTTTCAGCTTAAATTAGAATTAATTTATAATTCATATTTCCTTTTCAACCTACCTTCCTTTTTATGTTGTAACAAGAGACATACTGTAGGGTCAGAGTTTATTTAGTTTTTGTTGTTATTGTTTTGTTCTTAGTTAGTTTTTTTACTATAGAACAGGTGACATATTTTTCTTAATGTCACTTCCCAAGCTTATTTTTTCTCTTTTTAGCACAACTCACTACCATTTCCCTTATTTTCTACGCCACAATATCACTAATTCCTTATTATCCAGGAGGCCTCATGAATCTTTCAAGTTTCAGTGGGTTTTTTACAGCTGGGAAGTTATGGTGACTTTTTCCTTTTGGGAATAACCATTTTTATTCTTGAGGAAAAAGCTATGTAACAAAATTTATCATTCATTAAATCAATAAATCAGTGGCTTATCCACCTTCATTCTTCTTCTAGGTTATCCTACCCTCATAATTAGGATTTAGTGGGAAGACTCTTTCTATTAAATCCCAAATCCACAATGAATTCTTCTAAAAGGTTTTACCAGGGCTTACTTGAGGAAAAGGCCTACTCACTTGTTACCTCCAGAAAAGTTACAGATTCTGTTTGGTTTTGGTTGGGCTTAAAAAGAGAAAATTAGAGTTAAATATCTTTGTAGTTAAATTTTGAAATCTATATGGTGTTGAATTGTTCTTTCCCATGGAAGAATTAATTGTATCAGTGTCTCAAGAAAATATCTATCTTGAATCATGTCAGAAGTTTGAGTCATGTAAAATGATATTTATAAAAGCACTGGAGGGGATTTGTGTAACTGAAGATTTTAGAATATTGGAATAAATCAACGAGTTTCTTCCTTACCAGAATCATAATAAACCTGTCTCATTTCTTTTTTATGAAGTCTTTCCATAGGTTATATGCTTTAGATTTTAAATTAGAAAATTTTGAATCAAGTCAAGATTGATATAAGCTGATAAAGGAGAGTCAGATAGAAGGGGAGGAGGTTCTCCTCTATCAGGGGAATAGGGAAAGGACAAAGGGGGAGAAGAGGAATGGTGGGTAGGACTAAAAGGACATGAGGGAGGGGGCTACAGCAGGGATACAACCATGGCAGCTCAGTATCCAAGTGGGTTCTCTAGTAAGGGGAACAGGGATTGTCTCTGACATGAACTCAGTGGCTGGTTCTTTTTTCACCTCCCTCTGAGGGGGGAGCAGCCTTGCCAGGCCACAGAGGAGAAGAATGCAGCCAGTCCTGATGAGACCTGATAAGCCTGGGTTAGATGGAAGGGAGGAAGACCTCCACTATCAGTGGAGTTGGAGAGGGGCATGGAAGGAGATGAAGGAAGGAGTTTGGGATTGGGAGGGAATGACAGAAGGGGCTACAGCTGGAATACCAAGTGAATAAACTGTAATTAATATAAAAAAATAAAAATTTTAATGTAAAAATTGCAAAAAATAAATAAATTAAATTAAAAAGAAAATAAAATTCGCAGTCTTACTGAAAACAAAACACAACAAACAAAGAAAGAAATAGCCACACATCTTTTTCACCTGACCCTGTGCTCATATACAGGTATACATTCTAGGGAGTAGTCAAATGGTCTTCACAGTTTTGATTGAATTAGCCCACATGCTAAGTCCAAACAAGAATGTTTAGAAAGACTCATCTATGTTTTGTTGAAGATCTCCTTTTTTCCTTTTTCTAAATGAATTACTCATCTTTCATATTGACTATTACTGTACTCTGAGAACCAAGAAAACAGCTGTGTTCCAATTGACCTCCATATATGCCCATCCCCCTCCCCACCACAATTTCTCATATCAGTTCTAAAACAACAGAAAATGAATCAGAGTGCTGCAAAGAAAACCACATTTCTGGTATACTTTATGTAGAAATTTTAAAAGTTTATTTACATAGCACAATGAAAAGCAACAGTCCTAAAACAGTGATAAACTAGATAGTAAAAAAATTTATACTAAAATCCTACGATGATGAAAAAGAAAAACAAATCCATTTTCTGTTAAAATATCATTTTACTAAAATCCAATGGAAAATTCTCAAATACATGAAACTAATTACAAAACTGAAAGATGTGGTAAGTTTCTAATTGTTCAAAAAGAATCTGAAAAATTAATTTACATTCCAAACAGAAAAACTGTTTTAATACTATAATACGATTAGTATCATTATATACAAAATTAATTAATTTTTATATAACAATAAATCATATAGGTGTTAGCGTTTTCTCATTTGCTAAATATAATTAATTTTAATGTTAACCAACAAGAAATTTTTGATATTTTTGTAATGAAACTTTTGTCTCAGAGTATTGTGAAATAGCTTGAGCAACAGTAAATAGAAAGCCAAATATTGTAAACATCCCCAGAAGAAAATATAATTTTTGTAGACAATGTTTAGAAATACAATGAGGAAAAAGATGAAACAGAAACTCCCAGTAGCATATTTCCATGATTTTAATGATGGTTTTTACTTCTTAGAAATTTCAGTCTTATGATCATAAATAATTCCTACAAATTATCATTTTATTTAACACAAATAGTTTACTGCCAATATTGGCTGCCAACTAAAACTGAGATGTTTGGAACTCCTATAAGGAACTCTTAATTGGATTAATTGGAACTAGAAGGCCTACCCTCCATGTGGGCAGCACCATTTGATGTCTGCCTAGACAAAAAGACTAAGAAGAAGAAATGTGCATATTTGTCTTCACTCTCATTGCACATCCCTGTCTTGTTACCCCTGTGTTTCTTTATTGGTTTAAAAACAGCTCTGAGGGCTTCCAACCCGAATTGAAGACTAGCAGCCCTCCTGACACCCTCAAGGTCCTTCCTGTCAGATCGGTGCTGGTGAAACATGCAGCCCTGAAATTAGCAATTACTAGGTTCTCAGCCTTTCTGGTCTGCGGCGGCCGATTCTGGACCACTTGCAGCATATCATGCAAGCCAATCTAAACTCTTACTTTTAATTTAAATGCATAGTTTATACTCCGTATAATATAATTTGTGCATATTATTAATTTTGTCAGTTCTTTTTCTTTTGAAAACCCTGATTAATATTTATGGTCTTGCTTGTTATCATCTATGTAGGGCACCAGGGGTTAATTAACAGGTTAAATCTTTTTATTTTCAGGAAATAAAGGTACACTTGGTGTTGAGGTGTTTCTAATTCAAAAAGCTAGCATCAGTCTATAGATTTTGTAAGATATTTAGGACAATATTTTCACTTGCAGTTAGGCTTTGTTCTTCTGTTTATCAGAACCCAAGACCAAGCACTACTTTTGCCTTTCTTACAACATTTGCCAAAATCTCTGCTGTGTAAGAAAATTACCTTTATTATACTTATAATAGTAGGAATCCATAACTCATGGAACACATTTGCATGAGCTTGTCAAAAACATTTTATTTTCAATGTAAAACACTCAATCCTTAACACTGAGCTTATCATACCTGGTAATACAAGTATTATGGTAACTGCTAGCACATACTGCCATGGTGAGTAAACTTACTGCAGAGTGGATGAAATGCAAAAGGTGTTATAGTCTAATTATTTGGAATAGTTATATGATTATTGAAATTAATCATGGTAAAACTTTGGTAAACATGGTAAAAACTTTATTATTGAAATTTGCATAATTCATGAATCATATGGCTTTTTAAATACATTTCAGTTTGCAAAAGCATTAGCATAACTTACAAGATAAAGGATGACACATTCATTCCCTCATTTCCTCATAGAAGTACAGAGTACTACATAATGTCAACAAGGTTTTAAAAATCACTTACCTATAATGTGAAAAGTTTTTGTAAGAAACATCAGCTAATAATCAGTACCCAGAACCTCTTATCTGAAACATCAATTTTATCAATTGATGTTAACTATTTTTTCTCAGAATCTTCAATTTCTGTTAGAGCACACAGCAGTTTTTCAAGTATTAATAACAGGAATGGAGGAAACAAAAGATTTCATGAGGAATTGTCTTCTGAAGTTCTATTTATGTCAGAGTTAATTTCAACATATTTTCATATTAGACATCAGCCTACAAAAACAAAGAAACAAAAAATAAGTAGAAGCAATAACTGTAACCAATGCCCAGTCTCTTCCTTGTCTCTCTGCTAAAGTCTATACTCCTAAAGAAGCTAAACAACAAGCAGGACCCTAGGGAAGATGCTTAACCCTCATTCAGAAGGGCAAACAGGATAGACATCAGAAGTTGAAGAAGACAGAAATAGGACAGGAACCTTCCACAGAGGACCTCTGAAAGACTCTACCAGGGCATCGAAGTAGATGCTGAGTCTTATAGCCAAATTTGGGCAGAATACAGGGAATCTTATGAAGGAAGAGAGAAATAGAAAATCCTAGAGGGGACATGAACTCTACAAGAAGAACAACAGAACCAAAATACCTGTGCCCAGGGAAACATGTAGAGACTGATACTTGAAAAAAATGACCTTGCACAGAGAAGACATAAATCCCCTGATCAAAGGAAGGACTATTTCTGACATGAACTCAATGGCAGGCTCTTTGTCCCCCTCCCCTCGAGGGAAGAGCAGCCTTGCTAGGCCACAGAGGAGGACATTGCACCCAGTCCTGACAATAACTGATAAGCTAGGGTCAGATGGAAGGGGAAGAGGACCTTCCCTATCAGTGGACTTGGAAAGAGGCAGGGAGGAGATGAGGGAGAGAGGGTGAGGTTGGGATGGAAGGAGGGAGTAGGTTACAGCTGGGATAGAAAGTAAATAACCTGTAATTAATATAAAAAATAAAAATTATAAACAAAACAACAACAACAATAAAAACAAGCACGTAGGGTGCTTAGTTTCTAAGTGGGTTCTATAGTAAGAGTTTCTCAGACTGTTTCAGACATCAACTCAGTGGCTGGTTCTTTTATCATCTCTCTCTGGTGGAGGGAGGGAGTAGAAGCTTTGCCAGGCCAAAGAGGAAGATGATGCAGACCACCTTGGTGAGAATTGATAAGCTAATGTCAGATTGAAGGGGAAGAGGTTCTCCCCTATCAGGGGACTATGGAAAGGGCATAGGGGGAGAAGAGGGAGGGTGGGTGGAACTGGGAGGAGTCAAAGCATGGGGCTGCAGTTGGGATACAAAGTGAATCCCATGGCAGCTCAGTATCCAAGTGGGTTCCCTAGTAAGGGGAAGAGAGACTGTCTCTGGCATGAACTCAGTGGCTAGTTTTTTGCTCACCTCTCCCTGAGGAGGGAACAGCCTTGCCAGGCCACAGAGGAAGACAGTGCAAACAGTCCTGATAAGTTCTCAGATGAGTGTGGTTGCAAACATCTTTAATCCCATCACTCAGGGAGGCAGAGGAATGTTGAACTCTGTGAGTTTGAGACCAACCTGGTCTACGAAGTCCAGGACAATCGAGGCTACACAGAGAAACCCTGTCTTGATAAAAACAAACAAACAAAAATTTTCACATAATATATTTTGATTATGGTTTCACCTTCCTCTAATTCTATCAGACCCTCCCTGCCTCCTCTCTCTTGGAGATCCACTCCTTTTTTGTCTCTCATTAGAAGACAAACAGGGATGAAGCCCGTGGTAGCTCAGTAACCAATTGGTTTCTCATAGTAAGGGGAACAGGGACTATTTTTGACAGGAATTCAATAGTTTCAGCTAGGGAACAACACAAGACTGAATGGAGTTGCTTTAATTCTATTAAAAAAATTTGTTGATTGTTTCTCTTAGAGCCTGTGCTGTTGGTGTTCTGTTCAGGAAGTTGTCTCCTGTGCCAATGAGTTTTTGGCTCTTCCTCACATTTCTTCTTACCGATTTAGTGTTTTTATGTTGAGATCTTTGGGGTTTTAGTTTTGTGCAGGGGGATAAATATGGATCTATTTTCATTTTTCTGCATGTAAACATCCAGTTGGACCAGCACCATTTGTTGAAGATGCTGTCTTTTTTCCATTGAATGGTTTTGGCTTCTTTGTCAAAAATCAAGTATTCATAGGTGTGTGGATTTATTTCTGGATCTTCTATTTGGTTCCATTGATCCTCTTTTCTGTTTCTATGCCAATACCATGCAGTTTTTATTACTATTGTTCTGTAGTACAGCTTGAGATCGGGGATGGAGATACCTCAAAATGATCTGTTGTTGTACAGGATCATGGAATATTTCTGACAGGAATTCAATGACTGGCTCTTTGACACCCCACCCCCAAGGGAGGAGCAGTCCTGCTAGGCTACAGAGGAGGACTTTGCAGCCAGTCCTGAATATACCTGATAAAACAGGGTCAGATGAAAGGGAGGAGGTCTGCCCCAATCAGTGGACTTGGAAAGGGGCAGGGAGGAGATGAGGGAGGGAGGGTGGGATTGGGAGGGAATAAGGGAGAGAGATACAGCTGGGATACAGAGTTAATAAAATTTAACTAATAATAAAAAGATTAAATTAAATTAAAAAGAAAAAGAACAGACAAATAGACCCCAAAAGGGATAATAAAATTAATAATAATAATAATAATAATAATAATAATAGAAAAAAAAACAAAAACACATGTTTTGGAACTGGACAAAATGCAGAGAAAGAAAAGAGTTCATGAGAAGGCACAACTATCAAAGACACAGTTGATCACACACAAAACCCCATAAAAACACAAAATTGAAGCTATTATAGTATAGGCATGTATATGCATATATGTATGTGTAGTTATATAACATTGTATATATATATATATATATATATATATATATATATATATATATATACACACACACACACAATGGACCTGGTACAGACCCCTATGCATGTTTTCTCAGTCTCTATGAGTTAATATGAACTTTGAACATTTTTATTTAGAAGGCCTTTTTATTTTCTTGGTGTCCTTCATTCTCTCTGGTTCTTACAGTACTTCCACCTTCTCTGATTAGGGTCTGCCTGAGCACTGAGGAGAGAGATTTAACATAGGTTAAAGGGTGATAGTTATGAGAAAGATACAGATGGATGTAAGGTGAAACCTCAGGGTCATTTTGATTTTCATTTTCCTGATGTACACTGAGCATTTCCTTAAGTGTTTCTCTGCCATTTGATATTCCTCTATTGAAAATTCTCTGTTTAGCCTTGTACCCCATTTTTAAATTGGATTACTTGATTTGTTGCTGTTTAACTTCTTGATTTATTTATATATTCTGTATATTAGCCCTCTATCAGATACAGGGTTGGTGAAGATTCTTTCCCAATCTGTAGGCAGTCGTTTTGTTTTGTCAACGGTGTTCTTTGCTTTACAGAAGCGTATCAGTTTCATGAGGTCCCATTTATTGATTGTTGATCTTAGAGACTTTGCTGTTGGTGTTCTGTTCAGGAAGTTGTCACCTGTGTCAAAAATTTTATCTTATACCTATCAGAACGGCTAAAAACAAAACCTCAAGTAACAACATATGTTGGAGAGTATGTGGAGAAAGGGGAACCCTCCTCCATTGCTGGTGGGAATGTAAACTTCTACAACAACTTTGCAAATCAATCTGGTGCTTTTTCAGATTATTAAAAATATAGTGCTATGTCAAGATACAGCTATACCACTCCTAGGCACATATCCAAAAGATGCTCAAGTACACAACAAGGACATTTGTTCAACCATGTTCATAGCAGCTTTATTCATAGTAGCCAGAACCTAGAAACAACCTAGATGCTCCTCAGTTGAGGAATGGATATAGAAATTGTGGAACATTTACACAATGGAATACTACTCAGCAATTAAAAACAAGGAAATCATGACATTTGCAGGAAAATGATGAGAACTAGAAAAGATCATCCCGAGTAAGGTATCCCAGAAGCAGAAAGACACACGTGATATATACTCACTTATAAGTGGATATTAAAATTAAAATATAGGATAAACGTATTAAAATCTGTCCACCTATAAGAAGCTAATCAAGAAAGAGGACTCTGGGTAAGATGCTCAATTGTCATTCAGAAAGGTGAAGAGGATGGACATCAGAAGATCGAGAAAACAGGGAACAGGACAGAAACCTAATACAGAGGACCTCTGAAAGATTCTACCCAGGAAGGTATCAAAGCAGATGCTGAGGCTCATAACCAAACTTTGGGCAGAGTGTGCAGGGAATCTTATGAAAGAAGGGGGAGATAGTAAGACCTGGCGGGGACAGGAACTCCACAAGGAAAGCAACGAAACCAAAAAATCTGGGCAGAGGGGTCTTTTCTGAGACTGATACTTCAACCTAGGACCAAGCATGAGATTACCTAGAACTCCTGCACAGATGTAGCCCATAGCAGTTCAGTGTCCAAGTGGGTTCTCTGGTACTAGGAAGAGGGACTGTCTGTGACATGATTTCAGGGGCTGGCTCTTTGCTCATTCCCCCCTTAGGAGAGGGGGTGCAGCCTTGCAAGTCCACAGAGGATGACAATGCAACCACTCTTGATGAGACCTGATAGACTAGGATCAGAAGGAAGGGGAGGAGGACCTCACCTATCAGTAGAATGGAGGAGGGGCATGGCTGGAGAGAAGGGAGGGAGGGTGGGATTAGGAGGGGAGGAGGACAGGAGATACAGGTGGGATACAAAGTGAATATACTATAATTAATAAAAATTTAAAAAATTTAAAAGAGAAAGATACTGAAAAAGAAAGACTTATTCTGTTGAATGAATGCCCAACCAATGCCTGTCCCAACAAAAGACCAACCCCGGACACTATATCCATACTCTGCTAAGCCTGACAGAGCCTGACAGGAGCATGATTGAATTGTCCTCTGAGAGGCTCTTCCCAAGAACACTTCAAAATAGATGTGGAGTCTCACAGCCAAATATCAGGTAATATGTAGTCAGTCTTGTGGAAAAGTGGGAGGAAAGAGAAAAGGACCTGGAGGTGACAGGAGTGGCACAAGAAGACTAAAAGAGCCAACTAACCAGGGCACAAAGGGGCTTGCTGAGACCAAAACATCAACCAAAGACAATGCACAAACTAAAAATAGGCCCCCTACAAAGATGTAGCATAAAGGCAGCTTAGGCTTCATGTTGGCCCTCTAGTAAGGGAAGTGGGAAATACCTTGGACATGGACTCACTTGCCAGCTTTTTGATCATTTCCCCCTGGTAGGGGCTGCCTCGCCAGGCCACAGGGGAAGAGGGTGTGCTTGGTCCTGATGCAACTTGATGAGCTGGGGTGGAAAAAAAAGGGAGCTCCTCTTTTCAAAGAAAAAGTGGTTTGAAGGGGCAGGAGTGGGAATGTAAGAGAGACAGTGCTACAACAACGATGTGAGGTAAATTTAAAAAAAAGACATTCAAGCGATGAATTCAATAAATTGTGTTGGTATTGGCAATATTGTTCTCCGGTTACATCTCAATATAGGATCAATATAGGGTTTTTTCCTTAAAATGTCCTTACCTGCCCCCAGCTCAGTGAGTTAGTTAGATGTACTCTATGGGTGTCTTAAATTGAACTACAACTGAAATCAGGAAGAAATAAGGTTACTGAACTTGTTGAGTATTGTTCTTCCTCTTACATATACATTTCTGGTGAGGTTCCTAGAACCTTGCATATTTAGAACTACTAAAAAAAAATTACAGTATGTTGGGTTTGGATTCTTGATTATTTGCAGGTAATCAATATTGACCATATTTCAGGGTGAGGATTTCTGCTTTCCTATATTTTCTGTTTTTAATGTTTTAACATCATGATCTATCTCTCAGCTGGTGATCTATCACCAGCTAAGGATGAAGGCTTTAACACATATGGTTGAGAGAGATAGTTCATATCCAAACCATAACATCATACTTGGGCATTTGTTGGTATAATGTTCTTTTAAAATGTATATGCCTTACCCTTGTTAATTCAAATGCTGATTTCCCCACCCCCAACTCTCTGGTTTCAATCTGGATATTGCATTGTGATACTCACAATAAGCATCCTATCTCAACTCTTGTGTAAACAGGACACAAATAAAGCAACTAGATACAAATGTTGTGCAATGGGAGGAGCCAGAGGACAGGAAAGAGGGTAGGAGCTAGAAAACAGGAAGGGGCGAGAAGGAGGAGGAGCTGGAGGAGAGTGTGCACAAGGAGCGGAGCGGGAGGAGATCTTGGAGGACTTGGAGCATGAACCAGACCTAAGATTTCACAAAAAGCAAGTATAATGTTGGAAAATCTAAATGTTAGAAAACTGAGGGCTTGGAGGTTTAGGAGGGAGTAAATATTGCCCAGCATTGTGTTCTAGATTAACTAAAAACCCAGTCTCTGTGTGGTGATTTGGTTATACAGCCACTGAGGATTAACAGCAGCATTACTAGAGGATAAACCCATAGTAAATATTAATAACTTTTTACAGCAGGCATTTTTTTAGGAAGTTAATATGTGTTTTTATTTTTATATTAATTTCAGTTTATTTACTTTGTATCCCAGCTCTACCTCCCTTCCTCATTCCCTTCCAGTACCACCCGCTCTCCCTCATCTCCTGCCTCCCCCTCTCTAAGTCCACTGTTGGGGGAGGTCCTCCTCCCCTTCCATCTGACCCTGGCTCAGGTCTCACCAGGACTGGCTGCAATGTCCTCCTCTGTGGCCTACCTAGGTTGCTCCTCCCACAGGGGGTGGGGATGTCAAGGAGATAACCACTGAGTTCATGTCAGAGACAGTCACCGTTCCCCTTACTAGGGTACCCACTTGGATACTGAGCTGATATGGGCTACGTCTGAGCAGGGATTCTAGGTTATATCCATGTATGATACTTGGTTGGAGAGTCAGTCTCAGACAAGACCCCTGTGCCCAGATAATTTTGATCCTTGTGGAGCTCCTGTCCTGTCCAGGTCTTACTAACTCCCCCTTCTTTAATATGATTCCCTGCACTCTTCAGAAAGTTTGGTTATGAGTCTCAGCATCTGCTTTGACACACTGCTAGGTACAGTCTTTCAGAGGCCCTCTATGGTAGGCTCCTGTCCTGTCTTGTTTTCTCCTACTTCCAATGTCCACCCCACTTGTCTTTCTAATTGAGGACTGATCATCTTACTCCAGGTCCTTCTTCTTGTTTAGCTTCCATAGGTGTACAAGTTTTATTATGTTTATCCTATCCTATAGGTCTAATATCCACTTATAAGTGAGTATATATTGTGTGTGTCTTTCTGTTTCTGGGATACCTTACTCAGGATGATCCTTTCTAGTTCTCACCATTTTCCTTCAAATTTCATGTTTTCCTTGTTTTTAATTGCTGAGTAGTATTCCATTGTGTAAATGTACCACAATTTCTGTATCCATTCCTCAACTGAGGGACATCTGGGTTGTTTCCAGGTTCTGGCCATTATGAATGAGTCTACTATGAACATGATTAAACAAATGTCCTTGTTGTGTACTTGAGCATCTTTTGGATATGTACCTAGGAATGGTATAGCTGGATCTTGAGGAAGCACTATTCCCAATTGTCTGAGAAAGTGCTCAATTGACTTCCAGAATGGTTGTACCAGTTTACATTCCCACCAGCAATGGAGGAGGGTTCCTCTTTATTCACAACCTCTCCATCATGTGTTGTCACTTGAGTTATTCATCTTAGCTATTCTGATGGGTATAAGGTGAAATCTCAGGGTCGTTTTGATTTGCATCTCTGATGGTTAAGAACTTTGAGCATTTCTTTCTCTGCCATTCTACATTCCTTTACAGGGAATTCTCTATTTAGCTCTCTACCCCATTTTTTTTTAATTGAATTACTTGATGATTTGTTGCTTTTTAACTTCTTTAGTTCTTCATGTGTTCTGGCTATTAGCCCTCTGTCAGATATAGGGTTGGTGAAGATCCTTAATATTTACAATACAATAGTCACAAAACAGAAAACATTACAATGAAATATATACAATTTACATATGTCAATGAGTGATTAACAAAATTATTTTTAGGGGAATTAATAAGATGGCAAATCTAATTTTATAGCATTTAGTTTAATAGAGATTTTCATAGAGGAAATGATATCTTATGATTACAACATTAGTTAAAAAATTAGACTAAGACTTGTCAGTGCGTTTTGATAAAGAAACAGTGTTCCAGAAATGTTTTCAGGGCACTTAGATAAAGCAAGTGGAATAAGCTCCCAAGTCAATCTGAACTCTCCAGGATAGCTTCATTCTTTTTTATTTTTTCAAATTAAATTTTTATTTTTTATATTAATTACAGTTCATTCACTGTATCCCAGCTGTAGATCCCTCCCTCATCTCTTCCCATCCCCCTCTCCAAGTAGACTGATAGAGGAGGTCCTCCTTTCCTAATATCTGACCCTAGTTTATCACATCTCATCAGGACTGGCTACATTGTTCTCTGTGGCCTGACAAGGTGCTCCCCCCTTGGGAGGGAGGGTCAAAGAGCCAGCCACTAAGTTCATGTCAGAGACAGTCTCTGTTCCCCTTACTAGAGATCCCTCTTGGAGACTGAGCTGCCATGGGCTACATTTGAGCAGTGGTTCTAGTTTATATACATGAATTGTTCTTGGTTGGAGTATCAGTAGTAACTAGTTAAATTAGCTACAGATCCTTAGAGAAGATATGCTATGCAGTCCACTTGTCAGATACTGAATGTTTTTAATTACAAACTTTGATAAGTCTACATCATTTCAAAAGTATTTACAGTGAATAAACACACTTTGCTACTTTGTGTTAACTCAAATAGGCCCACGAGCTGTCAACCAAACCCAAAGTACAGGATACCAAAGAATGCTCAAAGTGAAAGAAGTGGTGTTTGTCATGTGTGAGCACACCAGTTGGCTATCCAATATCCAATGGTCATTCCTGAAAACATACATAAGAGTAACATTATACGACAGAGAAGGTTATTCATGTGTATACACATATAATTATTTCTGAAAGTATTACAAATTTTGCAGAGAACAAGGAATGGTGTACTGAGAATTTAGAGAGATAAATACTAAGTGATAATATAATTATTATAGGATCTTAAAAAAAAACAAGACAAAGTGGAAAATAATGAAATAAAATATGTAGAGACCGTACATGGACAAACTAGCTTTCTTTTTTGAATAGAATAAAGTGGTGAAATTTTCAAAGAAGCCTTACTCTGGTGCAGAAGTGAATGATTAGTCTCTTTGTTTGTTTGTGTTATAAACAAACAAATGTGTGCTTCTTACACAAAAGAAATATTTAAGCATTCAAAGAAAATATTACCTGATATTATCTTTTCTGAAGCATTTTAACAATTCTTTTTTGCCTGTTTAACAGTGATTCTTGACTAAACATTAGTCAGTCACCTTATATACATTTTCATGAAAATAGATTTAAGCAATGAGGACAGCAACAGCTTTACAATAGAGCCTTTTATATGGTGAAATTTTTAAATAAAAGTTCTTTCAAGCATGCTAACATCTCTATACTTTGTTATATTGATATCTTGAAATATCATTATTGGAAGAAATGAATATAATCTAAATAATGGTTTCATTTAATTATTTTGTGTTTTTCGATCCCCATGTGCCTAAAGGGAACCATATAATATAGCAAGAGAAATTTGACATTGCCTCTGTCCTTTGGCTGTTTTTCTGCCATGTGGCTGACCTTGATATCTTTTTCTTTCTTTCTATACCCTATTTTCCTCCTCCACGCACCTGCTGAGATTTAGAACTTATTTGCCATGGGTTTTGTCTACAAACTTCAAGACATTGTCCTGAGGCACAA
>REGO01000566.1:597067-618820 GCA_010120015.1 Rhombomys opimus
AGAACAAGAAAATTTGAACACAGGGAACTTTCCAGAGACTCATACTCCAACCAAGGACTATTCATGGAGATAACCTAGAACCCCTGCACAGATGTAGCCCATGGCAGTTCATTGTCCAAGAGGGTTACATAGTAATGGGAAGAGGGACTGCCTCTGACACAATCTGATTGGCCTGCTCTTTAATCACCTCCCCCTCAGGGGGGAGCAGCCTTACAGGCCACAGAAGATGACAATGCAGCCATTCCTAATGTGATCTGATAGACTAAGATCAGACGGAAGGAGAGGAGGACCTCCCCTATCAGTGGACTTGGGGAGGAGCATGCATGCAGAAAGGGGAGGAAGGGTGGGATTGGGAGGGGAGGAGGGAGGGGCTTATGGGGGGATACAAAATGAATAAAGTGTAATTAATACAATAAAAAAGAAAAAAGATATATAATACCTAAAGTTTAATATACTGTCTTTAATTAAAATAAATTTGTTGATTAAATTAATATATTTTGATATACATATTCACCAATACACATATACAACAAATATCCACAAAATATATATTATATAATATATCCTCCTTTTAGCTTAATGCATTCTGAATAGACAAATATATTGTAGTTGATTTTAAGTCTTTTAAATATAAACTGAGAGCCAATATTTAGTCTTCCTAGAGCCTACACAGGGAGCACATAAGCAAATAGGATGATTTAAAATAGACTTTTTGCACAAAGTCAAGGACTGTGCATTGCTGAACAATCTACTCATGCTATTATCAACTTCAAGGTTTTTGTTTGTTTGTTTTATTATATAAGTAAGGAAATAGACATTGCAGATAAAACCCTGAAGGTAGCCTAAAATATTTTTGAGCACTTTAACTTTTCTAAAAGTGTTCATATAGCAAATAACTATATTCTTGGCTTCTACAATTGTACTGTTCTTCCTAACGTTAAATACAGGTATGTGCCAAAATCCTCTTTAATTCACATGCTCACACTGAAAAGAATTAGTTATTTTATCTGAGCAGATTGTACATATTTTTTCTCCTTCTGCATTCAGTTTTATTGAATTACTAAACTCCAATTGTGTATGGCAACTTGGAAAAATTGCTAAAGAAGAAAGCTGGTTGTGAAACATGGACCATCATGCACAACAAAGCCTAACCTATGTGGTCTCTTGAAGTCATCTTCCCAAGAAAATCGTGTAACATATTCATAAGTAATTGAGATATGATTTTAAAGGAGTCCTTACAGTCCAATCAAACTGAAAGTGAAGAATCCAGTAGGTGTTATACTGTCACCACCTTATAGTTTTATGAGTAGAATTCATGGATTCAGGTTTATTATGGATTGATTAACTATGGAAAATTTTACCTCACCTGCTCATTACTGTGTAATTAGCAATAAACAAATGGTGAAGCTTAATATGTAAATGTATCATAGAGAAAGTAATAATATACAGTGTACCTATGTTTGCAGCAAACTAATCCGCTTGTCAAGAAAATCAATTAACATTAAATATAGATTTATTCAAAACTTTGGGGAAACTGACATCAATTGCCCACATCCCATGATTAAAAACAAAAAAAAAGTTTTGTTGCTTTCTTCCTACATTTCTTACAGGATCTTAGGCCTCTATTTTTTATTACTATAGCACAAATTTAGGAGATAGAAATTAAGGGAATAAAATACATTTATTCAAGATTTATATTAAATACTCAGACAATGTGGTGAGCTATTTGTGGACATGGAGGTTACAGGAGACAATGGGTACCATGCCAGGGGTTGAGTTCCTTATCTTGAGCTCCCTCTCCTTCTCTTCTTGAAGCTTCACTTGGGTCTCTGACTTTAATCTTCATTTCTTCTTTTTTAAAATTAATTAATTCAATTTACATCTCAATCATAGGTCTCTTGCTCCTCCTGCCAGTCTCCTACCTCACATTTCCTCAGAATAGGGTAGCCCCACTAGCCAGTCACCCCAGCTCATCTATTCACATGAGAACAGAGTTCCTTTTCCTCCCCTGTGCCCTGGTGCATGAGTCCCATCAAAGGGAAGTGATCCAAAAGCAGGCAACATACTCTGTTTCAGAGATAGCTTCCACTCCTCAAAATTGTGGGCAGACATGAAGCATAAGCTGTCCATTGGGCTTACCTTCTTGGGGTCTGTGTATTGTAGTATGTCTATCCTGTTCTGTATGATTAAAATTTGCTTATAAGTGAGAATATACAATTATGTGTCTTTCTGGGTCTGTGTTACCTCACTCAGGATGATCTTTTCTAGTTCCACCCACTTGCCCTCAAACTTCATGATTCCCTTGTTCTTGATGGCTAAGTAGTATTTCATTGTATAAACATATCAGTTTCCTTTGCCATTCTTCCACTGAGGGACATCTACATTGCATCTAGTTTCTGGCTATTATGAATAAAGCTTCTATGAACATGGTTGAACAAATGTCTCTATGTATGTCAGAGAATCTTTCAGGAGTTGTGTAGCTGGGTGTTGAGGTATGGCTATTCCTGGTTGTCTGAGAAAGCACCAGATTGATTTCTGCAAAAGCCAATTTGTCTGAACATGATAGAGAGGGTACTACAAAGAACCTCCTGGGAAATAATGGACATTAAAAGATCTAGGGCCAGGACAGCCAAGATTACACAGAGAAACCCTGTCTTGAAAAACAAAAACAAAACAAAAATAAAAAAAAAAACAAACAAACAAAAGATCTAGGGGAATGATTGAGAGAGAAGTTAAAGAAATCAAAGTTATGAGAAATGTTAAGAATTCCATACATATCTCTTGAAATCCCAATTCTCTTCTTCAAAATAACCAATTTAGCAAAAAATATGAGTCCTTGAGGTTTTGTCAAGCACCCTTGATGTTATTTTTCCAGCCCTTTACTCTGAGGTAGTGTTTATCTTTGTTTCATAGGTGTGTTTCTTGGATGCAACAGAATGTTGGATCCTGTTTCCGCAACCATTCTGTTAGTCTGTGTCTTTTTATTGGAGAGTTGAGTCCTTTGATGTTGATAGATACTAGTGACCAACAATTGTTACTTACTTTAGATGTGGGGTTGGTGGTGTCACTGAGTTTCATTGCTTGTATTCTTTTGGGTTTTTTTTTTGTTGTGTAGTTATCTATTTCCTCTGTTTCCTTAGGTGTAGTTGTTTTCTTTGGTTTGGAGTTTCCCTTCCAGTAACTTCTGTAGAGCTGGGTTACTATGTAGATATTGTTTAAATTTGGTTTTGTCATGGAATATTTTGAATTCTCTGTCTATGTTGATTGAAAGTTTTGTTGGATATAGTAGTCTGGGTTGGAATCTGTGGTCTCTTAAGGACTGTATGATTTCTGTCCAGGCCCTTCTGGCTTTCATAGTTTCTGTTGAGAAATCTGGCGTTACTTGGCCTTTTCCCCTTGCTGCTTTTAGAATTTTTCTTTGTTCTGTAGGTTCAGTGTTTCGACTATAATGTGACGTGAAGAATTTCTTTTCTGGTCTAGTCTACTTGGTGTTCTGTAGGCCTCTTGTATGTTTATGGACATGTCCTTCTTTAAGTTGGGAAATTTTTCTTCTATCATTTTCTTGAGCCTGATGTCTTCTTTTTCTTCTACTCCTATTATTCTTAGGTTTTGTCTTTTCATGGTGTCCTTGATTTCTTGGATGTTTTGTGTTTGGAACTTTTCTGATTTTATTTTTTCTTTGAGAGACGTGTCAATTTCCGCAAGTGTATCTTAGGCTCCTGAGATTCTTTCTTCCATCTCTTGTATTCTGTTGGTGATGCTTACCTTTGTAGTTCCTGATCTTTTCTCTATGTTCTCCAGCTCCTGGTTTTTCTCTATTTGTGTTTTCTTTATTGATTCTAATTCTGTTTTCATGTCTTGCACCATTTCCTTCATCTGTTTGAATGTGGAGTCCTGCTTTTCAATGACATCTTCTATTTTTTTGTCTGTTTCCTCTCTATGTATCACTAATTGTGCCTCTACTTCTTTGGCTATAATTGCCTGTATTTGTATGAGACCTTTGTTTATTTCTTCTTTATTTGCCTTCATTTGTGTGGACACTTCTTTGAGAGCTTTGTTCATTTCTTCTTTGCTTGCCTCAATTTTCGTGGTCATTTCTCTGAGAGCTTTATTTCCTCTTTGTTCATCTCGATTTCTTTGGCTATTTCTCTGAGGGCTTTGTTCATTTCATCTTTATGGGCCTCTAATAGCTGGAAAAACATAGTTTTGAAGTTGTTTTCTTGTGTATCTAGTGAATTGAAGTGTCCATTGGTTTGTGGGGTTGCTGGTGAGGTCATTATATCCTGATTTTTGTTGGATGTGTTCTTACATCTGCCCCTAGCCATCTGGTTATTTATAACCCTCACTGTTTGTTCCTTGAGTTTGTAGTTCGGGCTATGATCATCTCTTTCTGTTTTCTGGATTGTTTTTTCAGGAAGATGAGAGAGGTTCACTGGTTTGGGAGTATGCATTGTGGTTTCAGTTTTGCCTAAGTATGGAATGTGACACTGGCACTATTCGCACGCGCTTTTAGCAGGTGCAGTGTGCATGAGAGGATTCTTTGACTATTGCAGTGGCCTATAGGCCACTATTACACAGTTCTGTCTGAGATCCAGGGATTGTATGCCTGGATTACACTGGTGGACCCACAAGGCAGAGGCTTCAACGTTGGGGTCGCTATCCCAAGAATCCCTATGATGCCCACACTAGGGGTGTGGGTGGCAGGGGTCTCATCTGGTTGCTTCTGTGGAGAGGCCCTGAGTCTGGGGCAAACTCTTCCTAGAAGGCTCACTTGCTCTCTTACAGGACCAGTTGGAATGCACAGGGGTTCCCCTTACTCTCTACTCTCTGATTTGGTCCTGCTGGGCAAAATGCGCAGGTAGGCTAACAGTCAGCTCTTTTGCACTGTGCGGCAAGACTAGGTGTCCACCTTTCCTGTGTGCTGCCTCTCTGTCCTTTCCCTCTGCCAGGAGGGGTTATGTCGACTGGTCCCGGGGTAGCGCGGGAAAGAATTAGGTTGAGTGTTCTCAATCCCAGATCCTGGGCCCAGATCTCTCTGCCAGAAGCAGCCTGGCAGTAGAACCTATGTTTCCTGATCCGGAGAGAGTACCAGGTAGGGTTGAGTGTCCTCAGATCCAGAGCTTGGGTTTCTCTGCCAGGGGCTGCTGGGTGAGCTGGAGAGGGGGTGCTGTGTCCTGTGGCAGGCTGCCTCTCTGTCCTTCCCCTCTGACCTTCTCCTTCGCTAAGGCAAGCTTATGGCGTTGCTCTCAGGGGACTGCAGGAAGAGTTGGGACTTCTCAGTCCTGATCCTGAGCCAGGGATTCTCTGCCAGGTGTTGAGGGGCCGCCGGTGATAGGACTTGGTGCTAGACCTTATTGTTCTGGACCCGGGAGAGTCTCAGGACTTGTTGAATGACCACAGTCCCAGATCCCGAGCTGAAGTTTGTTTGCTAGGAGCAGCTGGCAGCACTGGGGTCCCAGCGCTGTGAAGCTGCTGTGCGCCTCTCTATCCCTCAGCTCCTCCAAGGCAGGGTTATGGCGGCGTTCTGGTTCTAGGGGGAGTGCCAGAAAGGATTGGGTTTTTTCAGCCCCAAACTCTTTTTTCTTTTTTTCTTTTCTTTTTTTTTTTTTTGGTGGGAGCTTCAGCTCTCGCTGGGGCTTGGGTACAGACTGTGTGGTCTGTGGCAGATTCTGCTGGATGCCTCCTGCCTCCTCCGAAGAGGGAGTAGGGTTTTGGGTCCCGGGAAGTGCCTGGGGATCACCTCTCAGGGTGTCTCCTCCTGGAGGAGTCTGCCGTGACATGATTCTAGATGGACTCAGATCATGGTTAGTCTCTTTCTTCTTGGAAGTCTAGATAACTCTGTTCTGGGTTAATCAGCCCCTTCACTCACCAATTTCCTCGTTGCGGGTCCTCTCCCCTTCAGCTAAGCTGCACACTGGCCACCATCTTGGCTCTGTTCTTAATTTGTCTTTATTAGTAGAAAAAATATAATCAGAAATTATAGCTTAATTCATTACTTTAGATGAATCCCCTCGATGTAACATTTTGATCACCTCAAAGCCAAATCATAAAACTTTGTTACTTATTGAAAATACTAAAACTTATTAGATAAATAGGTTTACCAACAATTTAACTTATTATTATGATTTATCAAATGTAAACTTATATAACACTTAAAACTTTAAAATCAGTTGTCCTTCTGTTAGCAGAGGAATAAACTCACCACTTCCTACCTTGTATTGTTTTAATGTTTATTCATAATCCGGCTTTTTAAGATCCTTATGGAATTTCCACAGTTTTTTTATTGATTGTCTATACCTTAAAACAATGATAGAGAATTAACAGGCTGGAAATACCATTATAGATTGTAGCTCTTTAAATAATGTCTCCTGTGAATTGCAAAATCAATCTGTGCAGCAATGTCTATTGAACTCAGAAGAGCTTGCACACTAGCTAAAGACTGTGCTAAGCATTAAGGCTAAACTATGATGCAATGAATACCATTTAAGATGCATTTTTGTTATTTTTAATAATATTTGTGTGGGGGGGTAATTGCATGTAAGAACAGGTTATTAAGGACAAAAGTAGGGTTGTCTTCTCCTGATGATGAGGGTAGATAGTGTGGTGAGCCACACACATGGTTACTAGGAACCAATCAAATCAACTGCTAGAGCAGCATACTCTGTTAAGTTGAAACCACTGAAATATTGTTTGTGAAGGCACTTGTAATTCTCTAACTACCGCAAAATTTAGTGCTCTTGACCTTAGTCAACATTATTCATGAGATTATACTTGTTTCAACATTTTGTTAACTCTGAACACATTTCTGCAACTCAGTACTTCACGAAATTTTCTTCATTTATTTTTTTTTCACCAAATGATCACCCATGAAAATATATATACAAGTAATATTATACATACTGAACAGATTGGCCTTACAGGTTTGTGGAATATATTCATTCCATATTCCATATGTAAGTGTGGGTTATACACATATGTTTTAAATCCATATGTGTACATAGACTTCAAAAAGAACAAGAATGGGAATAGGGGAAATTTTAGATGGAGGAAAGGGGGGGAGAGATATTACAATTTAAAAATATAGTTCATTTTAGTTTATACCTATTTCTTGTGGTGATTTTCACTTCTGAACACTGTGAGATGATGTTGGTATAGTTAGATAAAAAAAATTGAAGAGCCATTCTCATAAGAGCAGAGAAAATCAGAGCCAGGTTTTATGATCTTAAGATTTGTTATGGGCAAATTATTTAATGCCATTGTGTAATACTTCTCTTTGTGAAATTAACATGATGGTTTTAGTGTTGTATTACAAGGTAGTTATGAAACATTCATAATTTTAAATCATTGGACTGTTTAATTTGTGTTAAAAATACTGTCAAGAGTTGAATCCATTTAATACCATTCTCTTGTGGCTTTTTATATGAAAACTAATAAATACTAAAATAACATTGTAGTGTTTTTCTCCAAGGTAATTAATATATCAAGATCAGTTCTTGCTTTCTTAGCTTATGGATCCTCAGGAACATCTTATTTATTTTCTGAAATAAATTTTTATATGGCGATTTTACTCTTACATAGAATGATTATACAGCATTGCCTGATTCTTCTACATAGTACTTTAAAAATATGATCTCTTAAATCCGTCCATTTTTGCATATGTTGGGGAGATAGTAGTTTTCATTTAAGGAATCATATAATTTTAGTACCTTTCTCCATACTAAAGACTTTTATCCCTTCATAATCACACTGAACTTCCTTATTGAACTACTGGTGTAGTCAGTAGTTAGTATTTGCTTTTTGTCAATGTGAATAAATACTTGACATAACAGCTTAAGCAAAGGAATCTTTAATGTGGCAAAATTTCAAAAGGTTCTATCCATAGATGTGTGGCAGTTTGGTTTTAGGGGAATATCAGAGTGGTGGACAGAGGTGACAGACAGAAACTGCTCTGGTCACCGTGGACTAGAATGCAGAAAGAGAGAACCACAGAGTTCACATCAATTACCCACTTTTCACTTTTAGTTGGTCTAGTCTCAAAGCCACCTTGTGGGGTGCTCATTGTGGGAGGAGTCTTTAATACTCTGTTTCCAGGAAATGGCCACGGGAACCCTGCAACAAGTATCTTAACCTACTAAATAAATCATATCCTAGCAATGTTGGCAGTGAAGTCTAACCATCATAGCTATCTATTCATAGAACCACACATTTTTCATCAGAAATCTACTCTGACATGCTTTTGGAAATGTCATATTTTGTGTACTATAAAACCCTAATTCTAGCAGAAGTAAAATGGCTTATGGAAAGCAGACATCCTATAAATAATGTTAAGAGTTGCACACTTTAGAGAAGCTTGCGATCTCAAGAACAAATTAAACTTTATTAAAGGAAAGCCAAGCAAAGTACACTTGTTACATCATCAACAGAGTACATATTTACCCTAAAAAGGCAAGATAGATGTAAAGACCTGGCTGAGGTATCTTTCATAATCACTAATGGTAGTAGTAGTGCTGTTTAGGCAATTAGTTTAGTTGTACAACTTTAATGTAATATTTATGTTTCTTAGAATACCTAAAAGTAAATTTTATATAAGTAAAGTTGTATAATGTAGGAATTTTCAGACGAAAGTTTTCATAAACGTGTGGTAAATTGAACAAATTCTAAAATTTTGCTTATATCAATGTCATTTTTACCAGCTGCATCATTCATATGATGAAGAAGCTCATGTATGCATTTTTCTTTAAATATTTCTAGTAAGGTAATATTGCTATAATATATATCTATAAATATTGATATATAAATATATATTTCTATGAATATATTTTCTACAACTATAATAAATATAAATATAATATTAAAATATATTTCTATAGATAGTATAGTAAGGTAATAATTAATAGTAAAGTTTACTAGCAATATTACTATTATTATTTAAAACATTGAGGGCAGAAAGTAAAGGAAATGATTGCTAAAGACCCTGTAATAACTGAGACATACTACATTATTTTCAACAAGTAAACAAACCCTTGTTCTACTAAATCCAACAAGGGATTAGGTCTGTCTGACAAATATTGTTAGTTGTCAAGACTCAAGAAAAGCCAGTTTTTTTATTATGTGCACATTTAGTTTAATAAAAATTTTAAGTTCATTTTACATAACGAGTTTTGCTATTCCACTACATTGATGGTTTAGTTTTAACTTGAATCAGTTGGAATTAGATGATTTAGAGTCAACTATCCTAATTTAACTTTGTGTAACTGAAAATCTAGACTTGCCAACATAAAGACATCACCAAAGTGTTCCTTATTTTATTTTCACATATAAAAAGCCAATGTTAACCACCATTCACTGAAAACAATTAACAAATCAAATGTCAGGAAAATTTGGCAACAAGTTTCTGCATTAAGTAATTTTGCTGAAATGGATAGTTGATATTTGCTCTTAGAAATGCTAAATTGACTTTACATTAATAAATATAAGCATTTTAAATGGAAATATGAGACACCACTTGAGCAACTGAAAGAAATATATTTCCACAACATGAATAAATAGCAAAAGAGAATGTTTTCTTTAGCTAAAGTTCCAATAAGGAAGATACCACCCCATTGTTCTTCTTGAAAAGCCAATACAGCTACTGTCATCGACTGTTAAATGATAATAATCACATGGACAGCATAAATATTAGTGTCCCAAATGATAAGAAAATGCATGAAATATCTCCTAAGGTGCTTAATGGAAATTCTGGCAGAACTGTAGTTGCACATTTAGAAGGCGCTAAGTAAAAGATCAGAACAAACAAACAAAAAGTCTTACCTCCAGTTCTTTCTAGAGTAAAGAATAGCTTTTTTTTTTTTTTTTGCTTACATCAATATTTTGGAAATTTAATATCTGTAGAAAACAATCAGTTCATGAATAGCTTTAAATTGATGTTTTCTTTCTTTCCTTCTCTTTCTTTCCTTCTCTTTCTTTCCTTCTCTTTCCTTCCTTCCTTCCTTCCTTCCTTCCTTCTTTCTTTCTTTCCTCCTCTTTCTTTCTTCTTTCTTTCAATTTATTCACTTTGTATCCCCGCTGCAACCCCCTCCCTCATCTCCTCCCAGTCCCACCTACCCTGTCTCTTCTCTGCATATGCCCTTTCCCTAGTTCCCTGATAGAAGAAGCCTTCCTCCCCTTCTATCTGACCGTAGCCTATCAAGTCTAATCAGGGCTGGCTACATCATCTTCCTCTGTGGCCTGGCAATGCTGCTGCAACCCCCAGAGAGAGGTGATCAAAGAGCCAGCCACTGAGTTCATGTCAGACAGCCCTAGACAGCCCTGCTCCCCTTACTAGGGCACCCACTTGGAAACTGAGCAGCCTATGGGTTTCCTCTGAATAGGGTATCTTGGCCTTCTCCACACAGGTACCTTGGAGTATTGGTCTCTGCAGGACCCCCTGAGCCCAGGTTTTTTGGCTCTATGGTTCTCCTTGTGGAGTTCCTGTCTTCTCCAGATCTTTAAAAAGCTGCTAGAATCAAAAGGAGTATTTTCTATCCCAAAAATATAAAATAATTAAAAATAGGTTTTTACCTTGTGAGAAATGAAGAAATATAAACTATTTCTGAATATTTTTGAAATATTTAATATTTTTGATACATGAAGATATACCACTAAGACAGGGGGAAATTATTATAAAGAGCAATTGGGAGCAAGATCTAAGATGGTGGCGATCAGTGTTCACTGTATATGAAAGGCAGAGGATTAGAAACTCCTAAATTGGTGAGTGGAGGCTGCAACTGAAATCAGAAAATCGACATTGTGGCTCCCTGAAGGAGGGGGCACATTACAGGAGCAGAGAACTGTTTGATTCAGGTCAGATGCAGACTTCTCTGTGAACGGAGAGGGGCACTTTCCTTCTTCCGGCCTCCCTCCTCCTGGGAGGAGCCGATCTACAGCACCAGCGGCACAGATCTTCCTGCCTGAGAACTGAGACAGCAGAGGCAGGAACACTACCTCCTCAGCCTCAGCAGCCAGCATCAGCCACAGCCAGAGCCCAAGATCTGTGGAATAATCCTGCCTGGGTCACACGCCTGCGAGCAGCCAGCCTTACCAACTCCACAGAGCCTGACTGTACAAGCTGTGCAGTCCCTCAGTGGCAGACAGCACTGCAGGCTGTGCAGCTATCAAAGCCCGGCAGATCTGCAAAATCTCCCAGGGGCACCAAGTGCCAAGCCATGGTAGTGACTACACAAGACTTCCCAGCAGGCACCTAGACACCCCAGTTCTACAGCCACAACTGGATTCCTGGGTACAGGGGCTACAACAACACTGAGCTGTCTGAGTGTAAATTTGGCTCAGCACACCCAAACCTGCCAGTAAAGAACAGGAGAACCCCTGTGCATTACAACCTGCTTGAGAGTGAGTGTGCCCCAATTGCCTGGAGAGCCCCATATCCAGGGTGCTTCTAAGCAAGCAGCCAGACATCAGAAATCTCCCACCCACACATCCACAGTGAGAAACAGAGGGTTTCTTGGGACAAGGAAGCCCTGGCTCAGTGGAGCTACCAGCAGAGTTTAGGCAAATAACTCCTGGAGCTCAATTAGAGACAATTACCAGTAGCCTGTAGACCACTGACATACTCAGAGAGTTTGTGCACTCGATCATCACCAGCAGAAGCTATAACTTAAGCTCCCACGACCCCTTCAGTGACTGCAAGGCACCCCTCCCTTACACTGAAGGCCTCTACGTTCTCTAGCACCCTGTCCTTCAAGGCAGTCTTCCATGCACATGCACACATTCGCTCGCATTTGACCTTATGCTCCCATGGACTTTTCTCCCACAGGTACAGATGAAGCACCAACATACACACTGAAACCATTGGACCTCTCTCATCTCCCTGAAGAATTCTCCAGATGCCAGAGAAAGACAGTACAAATCTGAACTACAGAATCCAAGAAAAAGCAATGCAGGTTACAGGTAAGCAAATGGACAGAGGTAGGCAAAAGAACACACCCAACAAAAATCAGGAAATCATGGCTTCACCAACAATTCCAAAAATCAATGGATACTCCAATTCATAGAAAACACAGAAAAATGACCTTAAAGATACGCTTATCCAGTGATTAGAGTCACACAACGAGGAAACAAACAAATCTCTCAGAGAAATAGCCAAACAAATTCAGATAGTTAAAGAGGAAATGAAAAATCTCTAAAAAAAAATTGACCTCCCAGGTGGAGGCTTAGAAAGAGGAACTGAACAAAGTTCTCAAAGAAACATAGGCAAATATAGCCAAACAAATAGAGGGACAAGGAGAGGCAGAATTAGTGGCATATAGAGAAAAAATGAACAAAAAATTAGAGGCCATCATACAGAGAGAGGAAGCCACATTCAAACAGATGAAAGAAACGGTGCAAGATATAAAAATAGAATTAGGATCAATAAAGAAAACACAAACAGAGAAAACCCTCGAGCTAGAGAACTTAGAGAAAAGATCCGGAACAACAAAAGTAAGCATCACCAACAGAATACAAGAGATGGAAGAGAGAATATCTGGTGCTGAAGATACACTTGCAGAAATTGATATTTCTCTCAAAGAAAAAGTACAAAGCCCCCAAAACAAAACATCCAAGAACTCAAAGACACCATGAAAAGGTAAAATCTAAGAATAATAGGAATTGATGAAAAAGATTCCAGTCTCTAAGGTCCAAAAAATATTTTCAAGAAGATCATAGAAGAAAATTTTCCCAACCTAAAGAAAGAGATGTTCATAAAAATACAAGAGGCCTACAGAACTCCAAATAGACTAGACCAGAAAAGAAAATCCTCAGGTCAAATCATTGTTGAAACACTAAATCTACAGAACAAAGAAGAGATATTAAAAGCAGCAAGGGAAAAAGGCCAAGTAACACATAAAGGTAGACCTATCAAAATCACACCAGACTTCTCATTAGAAACTGTGAAAGCCAGAAGGGTGTGGGCAGAGGTCATGCAGACTTTAAGGGACCACAGATACCAACTGAAACTACTATACCCAGCAAAGCTTTCAATCAACATAGATGGAGAAAACAAAATATTCCATGATAAAACTAAATTTAAGCAACATCTACACAGCAACCCAGCCCTACAGAAGATACTAGAGGAAAAACTCCAATCCAACGAAAAAAATTATACCCCCAAAAAACATAGAATACAGATAAAGTCCCTACAAAAATTAAAAGAAAACAAGCAAATAATCACAGTAAGACCACCAACTCCACAATAAAAGAAATTAACGTTCATTTCATTGGTCACTATTATATATCAACATCAATGGACTCAACTCTCCAATAAAAAGACACAGACTAACAGAATGGTTGCAAAAACAGGATTCAACATTCTGCTGCATCCACAAAAATGCATCCTTGCAACAAAATAAACACTAAATCAGAATAAGGGCTGGAAAATTGTTTTTCAAGCAAATGTACCCAGAAAACAAGCTGGGGTAGCTATCCTAATACTTAATAAAATAGACTTTCAACCGGAATTAATGAAAAAAGATGAGGAGGGGCACTACATTCTCATCAAAGGAAAAATCCACCAAGAAGACATCACAATTCTGAACATCTATACCCCAAATACAAGAGCGCTTATATTTGTAAAGGAAACATTATTAAAACTTAAATCACACATCGTTCATAACACTTTAATAGTGGAAGACTTTAACACCCCATGCTCACCAAAAGACAGATCATCTAGACAGAAGCCAAATAGGGAAATAAAGGCACTTACAGAGGCCCTAACTCAAATACTTAATAGACATCTACAAAACTTTTCACCCAAACTCAAAAAAGCATACCTTCTTTTCAGCACCTCCTGGAACCTTCTCCAAAATAGACCATATAGTTGGCCATAAAGCAAGCCTCAACAGATAAAAGGAGATTGAAATAATCCTGTGTATCCTATCTGACCACCGTGGACTAAAGCTGGACCTCAACAACAATGGAATCAGCAAAAAGCATACACGCACATGGAAACTGAAGAACTTGCTGTTCAATGACAGCTGGGTTAAGGAAGAAATAAAGAAAGAAATTAAAGACTTCCTAGAATTCAATGAAAATGAAGGTACACATACCCTAATTTATGGGACACAATGAAAGCAGTGCTCAGAGGAAACTTCATAGCTCTAAGTGCATTCAAGAAGTAATTTGTAACATCTCATAGAAGGAACGTAATGGTCCAACCGAAAGCTCTAGGGGAAAAAAAGGCAGATATACTCAAGAGGAACAGATGGCTGGAAATAATCAAAATTAGGGCTGAAATCAATCAATTAGAAGCAAAACTATTCAAAGAATCAATGAAACCAAGAGCTTGTTCTTTGAGAAAATCAACAAAATAAACAAACCCTTGGCCAAACTAACTAAAAAGCAGAGAGAAACTATCCAAATCAGCAAAATCAGAAATGAAAAGGGGGACATAACTACAGACACTGGGGAAATCCAAACAATCATTAGGTCTTACCTCAAAAGGCTATATGCCACAAAATTTGAAAATCTAAAAAAATTGGACAACTTTCTTGATAGAGTCCATCTACCAAAATTAAATCAAGATCAGGTAGAAAGGCTGAATAACCTTATATCCCCCAAGGAAATAGAAGCAGTCATCAACATTCTTCCTTCCAAAAACAGCCCTGGACCAGATGATTTCAGCACAGAATTCTACCAGACTCTCAAAGAAGTGCTAATTCCAATTCTCTTCAAACTATTCCACAAAACAGAAACAAAAGGAACTTTACTAAACTCATTCTATGAAGCCACAGTCACCCTGATACCTAAACCACACAAAGACCCAACAAAAAAATTCAGACCTACCTCTCTTATGAACATTGGTGCAAAAATACTCAATAAAATCCTTGAAAACTGAATCCAAGAACACATAAAAGATATCATTCATCATGACCAAGTAGGCTTCATCCCAGGCATGCAAGGATGATTCAATATATAGAAATCCATCAATGTAATCCACCATATAAACAAACTGAAGGAGAAAAGCCACTTGATCTTCTCGTTAGATGCACAAAAAGCATTTGACAAAGTCCAACATCCACTCATGTTAAAAGTCTTAGAGAGATCAGGAATACAAGACACATACCTAAACATAGTGAAGGCAATATACAGCAAGCCGATAGTCAATATCAAACTCAATGGAGAGAAACTTGTATCAGTCCCACTGAAATCAGGGACAAGGCAAGGCTGCCCACTCTCTGCAGAGTGCAGAGAATCATATGAAAGAAAGGTAGTTAGTATGACCTAGCAAGGACAGGAGCTCCACAAGGACAAAATATATCAGGGTATGGGGGGCCTCTATGAGACTTTCTCCAACCAAGGACCATGTATGGATATAGCCTAGAACCCTTGCTCGGATGTAGCCCATGGTAGCTCAGTAACCAAGTGGATTACCCTAGTACGGGGAGCAGGAACTATTTCTGACATGAACTCAATGACTGGCTCCTTCACCTCCCCCTCACCCCCCCGAGAGAGGAACACTCTTGCTAGGCCACAGAGGAGGACATGGCAGCCAATCCTAGAGATGCCTGATAAGCTACGGTCAGACGGAAGGGGAGGAATAACTTCCCTAGCAGTGGACTTGGAAAGGGGCAGGGAGGAGATGAGGGAGTGAGGGTGGGATTCAGAGGGAATGAGGGAGGGGGCTACAGCTGCGATACAAAGTAAACAATCTAAGATTAATATAAAAAATAAAAATTAAAAAAATAATTGGTAAACTTTGAAATTTTTGAGTTATTGAGAGCAAATGGAAAAAAATATCCAGCAAATGTTAGCTTTCTTTATTAATTGGAAAGAGAATTATGGTTATTATATAATTTACTTTACTTGATATTTAAATTAATAATAAAATACCTACTATTGATCAATGCTTTTTTTAATTGAAGCATATTTTATTTTTTAATTTTTATTAATTCACTTTTTTCTCAGCTGTAGCCCTCTCCCCATTCCTTCACAATTCCACACTCCCTCCCTCTTCTTCTCCTATGCCCCTCCCCCAGTCTAATGATGGGGGACATCCTCCTCCCCTTCCATCTGACCCTAGTCTATTAGGTCTTATCAGGACTGGCTTCACTGGCTTCCTCGGTGGACTGGTAAGGCAGTTCCTCCCTCAGGTGTAGGTGATCAAAGATCCAGACCATGACTTCATGTCAGATACAGTCCCTGTTCCTATTATTGGAAAATCCTCTTGGACACTGAGCTGCCATGGGCTACATCTGTGCAGGGGTTCTAGGTTCTCTCCATGAATGGTCCTTGACTGGAGTATCAGTCTCAGAAAAGACCTCTAAGCCCAGATTTTTTTGCTTCTGTTGCTCCACTTGTGGAGCTCCTATTCCCTCCAGAGCTTTCTATCTCTTTCTTCTTTCATAAGATTCCCTGCCCTCTAACCAAAATTGTCTATGAGTTTCAGCAACTACTTTGACACCATGCTGGGTAGAGTCTTTCAGCAGCCCTCTGTGATAGGCTCCTGTCCTGTTCACTGTTTTCTCCCTCTTCCGATGTCCACCCCGTTTGCCTTTCTGAATGAAGATTGAGCATCTTACCCAGGGTCCTCGTTCTTGATTAACTTCGTTAGGTGAACAGATTTTAGTATGATTATTGTATGTCTATTATATTATTATATAATATGATTATTATATGTCTACTATCCACTTATAAGTGATTATATACTGTGTGTGTCTTCCTGCTTCTGGGATACCTCACTCAGGATGATCTTTTCTAGATACCACCTTTTGCCTGCAAATTTCATGATTTCCTTATTTTTAGTTGGTGAGTAGTTTCCCATAGTGTAAATGTACTACAATTTCTGCATCCATTCTTCAACTGAGGAACATCTAGGTTGTTTCCAACTTATGGCTATTACAAATAAAGCTGCTACAAACATGGTTGAGCAAATGTCCTTGTTGTATACTTGAGCATCTTTTGGATATATTCCTAGGAGTGGTATGGCTGGATATTGAGGAAGCACTATTCCTAATTGTTTGAGAAAGCACCAGATTGATTTCCAGAGTTGTTGTACAAGTTTACATTCTCACAATGGAGTAGGGTTTCTCTTTCTCCACATCTTCTTTAGCATGAGTTGTCACTTGAGTTTTTGATCTTAGCCATTCTGATGGGTGTAAGGTGAAATCTCAAGGTCGTTTTGATTCGCATCTCCCTGATGGCTAAAGATGTTGAGCATTTCTTTAAGTGTTTCTCTGCCATTTGATATTCTTCTATTCAGAATTCTCTATTCATCTCTGTACCCCATTTTTTAATTTGGTTACTTGATTTGTTGCTGTTTAACTTCTCAAGTTCTTTATATATTCTGGATATCAGCCCTCTGTCATATATACGGTTTGTGAAGATCCTTTCCTAGTCTGTAGGCTGTCATTTTGTTCTGACAAGAGTGACCTTTGCTTCACAAAATCTTTTTAGTTTCATGAGGTCCCATTTATTGACTGTTGCTCTTAGAACCTGTGCTGTTGATGTTCTGTTCAGGAAGTTGTCAACTGTGCCAATGAGGTCAAGGCTCTTCCTTACTCTTTCTTCCAACACATGTAGTGTGTTTAGTTTTATATTGAGGTCTTTGATCCACTTGGACGTTATTTTTGTGCAGGGTGATGAATATGGGTCTATTTGCATTTTTGTACATGTAGATATCCAGTTAGACCAGCATCATTTGTTGAAAATGCTGTCTTTTTTCCATTGTATGTTTTTGGTTTCTTTGTCAAAAATCATGTGTCTATAAGTGTGTGGGTTCATTTCTGGGTCTTTTATTTGAGTTCATGGATCCACCATTCTGTTTCTATGCCAGTACCATGCTATTTTTATTACTGTTGCTCTAGAGTACAGCTTGAGATCAATGATGGAGATACCTACGAAAGATCTTTTGTTATAGAGGATTGTTTTAGCAATTCTGGGTTTTTGTTAATCCATATGAAGTTGAGAAGTTTTCATTCAAGTTCTGTAAAGAATTGTGTTGGTAATTTGATGGGAATTGCACTGAATCTGTAGATTGCTTTTGGTAAGATGGCCATTTTTACTATGTTAATCCTGTCAAGCCGTGAGCATTGGAGATATTTCCATCTTCTGGTATCTTCTTCAATTTCTTTCTTCATAGACTTGAAGGTTTTTGTGTTTTCATAAAAGTCTTTGACTTGCTTGGTTTGGGTTACACCAATGTACATTTGGTGGCTATTGTGAAGCATGTTGTTTACCTAATTTCTTTCCCAGCTCATTTGTCTTTCATATATAGGAGAGATGCTGATGCTTTTGGAGTTAACTTTGTATCCAGCCACTTTGCTGAAGGTGTTTATCTGGTGAAGGGTTTCTCCAGTTGAAATTTTTTGGGTCACTCATGTATACTATGGTATCTTCTGCAAATAGTAATACTTGGAAAGTGGTAAATATCCATTAACGTTGTATTTAGGTCTTTATAGAGGGCACAAGTTTATGATGTGTTTGTCTTAATTATGGTACAACCTATAATATTTCCAAAACAATACAAAACAGAAAGTGTACAGTTGGGGTTTGATTATTGATAATTTCTTGAACTAGTGATATAGGGCCAATTACTCTCTTGATACGTCAGGTATGGCTAAAATCTTGTTTCAAAATAGCTTCACAATAAGGAAAGAAATCGATTGAAAGTCAGCCGGGTACTGTGTTGCTAGGCTGTGACTTATAGTTAGGTGTGGTAAGTGCACTGTTGAAAAGATATTTTCAATTTATGTTGGAGTTATATGCCAAGATGCACTAGAATTTACTAGAAGAAACTAGTTTTGTTTTGGGGATTCCCTGTGTGCCATTCATAATTTAATTATCATGTGTCTAGATAAGGGCACTTCTTGAGGGTAATGAGTGGACTAAATGTGATAACATGTACACAAATTAGAAAAGATCAAAACTTGTTAGATTTAAAAGAAGGGATGGACAATATCAAGAAATGTGTGAGAAATACCATTTCAGAGTTATGAGTGATTCTTATCCTTTTCCCATCCTTTTCCCTTCTTTGTATTTATATCAATGTTCTCCTCAAAATGTTGACTGTAAATAAATGGAGAAAGCATTCTAAATAGAAGACAAACAAATTGGAATTAAAGGTTATATGATTTAAATTATTCAACATCATTCAAACATGGCTTATCTGAATGTTAGCCTTGGCAAAACAATCAGAATCTGAGAAGAAATGTACTTTGATAACAAAATTATTTCAGAATATGATTGCGTAGAATATATCTAAAAGTTTCAGACCTAGGTTGCTTATAATATTAACAGTTATCTAAACTCATGGCTAATGAACCAATATTTTCAAAATTCTGTACAAATGATTCATGATTTTTGTCGTGAGCCTGTCCCCTTAAACAATCAAAATGTGTTCTTATAAGAACGGATGATCCCTAAGATGCGTACATAGAGTGGAGACCATGTGACTTAGCACATGAACGCATAGAGAAGGCCAGGTGCCAAAACTTGCATGCATAGCAGGGGCTATGTGCAAAAACACGCGTAAGAGAATTCTGCAAACCAAAGCTATCCTTCCTTGATCTTCGCATTCTAGTCTCAAGGCATAGTGACACTATAAAATTCTGTTGATAAAGCCACAGGACCTGTGATATTTTGTCATTCCACAAAATGGCTCTTAGAAATAATAAGCATATGTAGAATTTTTTAAGCTGGGTCACATGTAATATAAATAAATCTGCAGTATGTTTTCAGGCAGAAAAATAAAGGAAGTATAATATTGAGCCTTTTATGGGAGCATGGCTCTCCAAGAGTCTGAACTTCCACCTATTAAGTTAATAAATCAGTTCAGTAGAAGCTGGTAAAAAAGCATGAAATTTTGACTGGGTCACAAATCAAGGGTACTTTATTACGCACAGCAATAGAAATAGCTGTATTATCAGCGTGTTTGTTCTGGTTCTGTGAGCCTCAGTTCCCACAGGGCATTATAAGTAAAGCCAGATGACACATAGACATGCAGTAGTTAACATGGCAAGAAAGGAAGAAAGAAAGAAAGAAAAAACTGAGCTTGGGAAATGTGAATCTTTTTAAATAGACATTGAGTTGGCTGTTCCTGTCCTTATGCCTGAAAACTAAATGCATTTGTAAGAATAAACACTTCCATGAACTTTGAACCATGGGATAAGTTACATATTTCTAAGTTGTTTTCTTCAAAACCTGTATGTTCAAATAATTAAAGTAAAGAGAGCATAAAAAACTATAGGTAAGGATCTTTTGGATTGATAAGAATTTCCCAATATATTTTTTTCATATGAACTTTATTTATTTACAATATACTACATGTGGTAAGAGCATGTGGTGGCCTTGTTGGAGAAAGCATGTTAATGGGCATAGGCTTTGAGATTTCAACAGCCCATGCCAAGTCCAGGCTCTCATACCCCATGCCTGCAGATCAGTGCACAGTTCTCATCTACTGCTCCAGTGCCAGGCAAACAGCCATGGTCCCTGCATGTCTATAATGGACTAAGCCACTGGAACTCTAAGTAAACATCTAATTAAATGTTTTCTTTATACGAAAAAATAAATAAAGAGAGCAGTACCTTCTTTGAAAGTTGTAAACAAACAAGAGAAAATAGTAAAATAGAATTCTTTTCCATCATTAAGAAACAAGCATAAAATACATAGAATTAGTACACTTTGTTAAAAATATTAACAAGTATGTTTATATTTATAATTTACATAGCCATCCTTAAAATTGTTAAGGCAGTGGTTCTGTTTGCTGTACCTGAGAAAATCTCAGTGACAGATGACACGACAGAATTCTGTTTCCCTTGCCATTACTACTAAGTTAAATTCTATCACTATATTTATCCTTTTTATTTTTTATATGAATTACAGTTTATTTACTTTGTATCCCAGCTGTAGACCCCTTCCTCATTCCCTCCCAATCCTAACCTCCCTTTGTTATCTTCTCCCATGCCCCTTCCCAAGTCCACTTATGGGGGGGGGGTTCTCCTCCTCTTCCATCTGACCCTAGCTTATCAGGTCTCATCAGGAATGGCTGCAATATCCTCCTCTGTGGCCTAGCAAAGCTGCTCCTCCCTTGGGAGTGGGAGGAGAGGAGTCAAAGAGCCAGCCACTGAGTCATGTCAGAGACAGTCCCTATTCCCCTTACTAGGAGGTACTGAGCTGCCATGGGCTACATCTGAGCAGAGGTTCTAGGTTATATCCAAACATGGTTTTTTTTGGACAATCAGCCTCAGAAAAGACCCCTGTGCACAGATATATTTGGTCCTTATGGCGCTTCTGTCCTCTCCAGGTCTTACTAAGCCCCCTGTCTTTTATATGATTCCCTGCACTCTGCTCAAGGTTTGGTTATAAGTCTCAGCATCTGCTTTTATACAACTGCTAGATAGTGTTCATATTTATCCTTTTTTAAGATCAAATTTCTCTAGGATTCATGTCTTTGTGAGAAGCAAGTATTCCTAAGAAGGATGATATATTGTAACAAGATTTTGTTGTGGAATAAAAAGTTGCTTTCTCTTAAAATAGCAGCATGGTACCTGGGTAGGAAATTCTAAGAAAGAAAGAAACAAGAGGAAACTGAATGCGTTAAAAACATTGTATATAGAGCTGCGTAATACCGCGCCTTAAAGATGGAGCTGGTTTCCGCCTTCCACCTTCCCGACGGTGAGTGCTCTCTGTCACAAACAACTCCATATTTGGCTAAGGCTGAGGATCTGGCTTGCTTCCGTGTATGTGGACCTATTTGCATTGCCCACGAGGCACGCTGGGGTT
>REGO01000566.1:618890-629689 GCA_010120015.1 Rhombomys opimus
AAAAAAAAAAGATCAGAAAGAAGGAGAGGAGGACCTCCCCTATCAGTGGACTTGGGGAGAGGCATTCATGCAGAAAGGGGGGGAGGGTGGGACCGGGAGGGGAGGAGGGAGGGACTTATGGAGGGATGCAAAGGGAATAAAGTGTATTTAATAAAAGTTAAATAAAAAATTAAAAAAAAACATTGTATATAACTTAAATGATTGTTTCTGCTCTGCTTTTGTTGTACTACAGTTTCATTTTGAAAACTATTCTATAGTATATAGACTAATAAACCCTAGTAAACAACATAAAGCTGTTTTTATAATGCTGATTAATTTTTCATCAAGGACCAATTTTGAATATGTTCTTCATTTAGAAAAAAAAATTAAGACAGTCATTTCTTTCAATACTATAAGTAACAGATTTTTTTAAAAAATTTGAAATCTTCTTGAATTCTCTATATATTTTGAATATTAACCCTGTGTCAGATGTAGGGTTGGTGAAGATCCTTTCCCAGTCTGGATGCTGTCATTTTGTTCGGTTGACAGTGTCCATTGCATTACAGAAGCTTTTCAGTTTCATGAGGTCCCATTTATTGATTGTTGATCTTAGAGCCTGTGTGGTTCTGTTGAGGGAGTTGTCTCCTGTGCCAATGAGGTAAAGACTCTTCCCCCCTCTTTCTTATAACAGGTGTGTCTGGTTTTATATTGAGGTTTTTGATGCAGTTTTGTGCAGGGTGACAAATATAGACCTATTTGCATTTTTTCTACATGAAGACATCCAGTTAGACCAGCACCATTTGTCGAAAATGCTGTCTTTTTTCCATTGTATGTTTTTGGCTTCTTTGTAAAAAATCAAGTATCTGTAGGTGTGTGGGTTTACTTCTGGATCTTTGATTTGGTTCAATCTATTCACCATTCTCTTTCTATGCCACTACCATGCTGTTTTCATTACTGTTGCTCTATAATATAGCTTGAGATCATGGATGGATATTTCTAGAAGATCTTTTATTGTAGAGGACTTTTTTAGCTATTCTGGTAGGATGACCATTTTCACTACTAACAAACATGTATAGATCTTTCTACTTAAAACTTTCTATAAAAACTTCTACTTAGATTTCATATATATATACATATATATGCATGAAAGGCACTGTAAACAATATATGTATATATATATATATACATGTACACAGACATAAATACATAGATTGCCATTCTTGCTCTAAGAAGGCATCAATTTCATATACAATGAATAAACTTAAAACTGTATGCTACTATCAGATATGCTGATGTAGCCCATTGCAGCTCAGTGTCCAAGTGGGTACCCTAGAAAGAGGAACAGGGACTGTCTCTGACATGAACTCAGTGGCTGGCTCTTTGATCACCTCCCCATGATGGGAGAGCAGCCTTGCCAGGCCACACAGGAAGACAATGTATACAGTTCTGAGGAGATCTTATAAGCTAGGTCAGATGGAATGGGAGGAGGACCTCCCCTATCAGTGAACTTGGAGGTGGGCATGGGAGGAGAAGAGGGAGGTAGGGCAGGATTGCAAGGGGAAGAGAAAGGGGGCTACAGCTGGGATACAAAGGGAATAAATTGTAATAAATAAAAAAAATAAATTAAAATAATGATTATACATTAAAAAAGAGTTCTTTATATTGAATATTAGTTCCCTATCAGTGGACTTGGGGTAGGAAATGGGAGAAGATGAGGGAGAGAAAGTAAAAATCTTAATTTGACAGGGACATTACAAAACATGGAGAACACATATTTTTAAAAGGTTTTGCTTCAGACAATATGGTGTGAGATTGTGTTTCCTAGAATATCAGAAACTATACTAATAAACTTTGATCAGCATTACTCCCCAAATATGTGCTGAACACAGAAAACACTGATACAAAGTTTATGGTGAAATGCCCATAAGGTCTTAATGCACTCAGAGAACTACAGAACATGAGGAGGAAAGATGGGAGACAACAAGGTGGTCTTTTTCAGGGAAGAACATCCCATAGTTGTTCAGTGTCAAATGTTCAACCCTGAATACACACACACACACACACACACACACACACACACACACACCCCACACACACCCCCCACACACATGAATTTCTAGAGATGGAACGTAAAACAGAATATTGTAATTATAACTTTGCAAATAAAAAAAAATTTAAAAATAGTGACCAAATTCAAGAAGAGCTCAGAGAGAAGCAAACTTTTAAAATCTGTTGTGGGTATTAATATTTACTATTGATATATCTTTTAGTTAAGCAGTGGTTATTCCTAAACCAGCTGTATACCCAAATCAGCACACAGAGACTGGGATTTATTTAATTAACCTAGAGCACAATGCTGGGCAATGATTACTCCATCCTAAACCTCCAAGCCCCCATAGTTTCCTACCATTTAGATTTTACCCATTATACTTACTTTTAGTCATATCTTAGGTTGCACTGGGTGGAGCAGGATTTGATATTTTCATTCAGCCATTTATAGCTGAATTTTGAAAGCCATATTAGACATAAAAATTGAAGGACAGATGAATGAAGGAAAAGAGGAAAACGTAATAAAAAAGCAATTCTTCCCACAGAATGAATCTGCCTTTTCAGTTATAAATAGCATAGGCACATTTGCACTATATATTGAGGAAATAAAATGTGAATCAGTGAAATGATGTGTTTCAATGTTTCAGTTTTTAACATTATAGTTATTTATATATTTGTGAGGTGAAGATAAGTGTTTGGCTTTAGTTTCACTGTTAGAGGAAGTAGAATTATAGGCTTCACAGACTCCTATTGGGAGAGCATACATTGGGGTAATAACTCAGATTTGGTTTATAAAGTGATGGGGTTTCTTTTTTCAGAGGTGTGACATGTTACCACTAAATGTTCCCTAGAAAAGAGAAGAGTGAATGGTGCCATCAAGAGGCTTTAAAGAATGCATTAGGAATCTGTACCAGAATCCCCACACTGTAAAGACAGAAAATTTAATTCTAATTTTCTTATAATCACATAACAATAGAGAAAGGAATACAATTGGTTTACTTAATCAGAACATATACATTTTATGTTATAAGGAAGAAACATAACCCAAAATGTCTTTTGAACAAATGCATTTGGTAACTTGAAATAGAGACTGATGTACCAGCCAAGTATGATGCATGGAGAGGACCTAGACTCCTGCTAAGATTTGGGCCCTAGGCAGCTCAGTCTCCAAGTGGGTTTCCTAGTAAGGGGAGCAGAGGCTGAACTTTGTTGCTGGCTCTTTGATTATTTGTCCTTGGCTATGCAGCCTTCACAGACCACAAAGAAATTGGATCTAGGAAGTCCTGATAAGACCTGACAAGTTATGGGCAGATGGCAGGAGAGGAGAACTATCCTTATCAGTGGACAAGAGGAAGGAGAATGGGGGGAAGAGTGAGCGAGGGTGAGAATGGGAGGAGATGAGGGAGGGGGCCAACAATCGGGATATATAATGAATAAACTATAGAACAAAATATAATAATCTAAAAGAAAGGAAATCCCATTGCAGGAAAAGTCATAAAAGAGAAGCTTATCATAAGAATAAAAATACAGCAGAAACAACTGTCATGTGATAATCTTAATAAAAATTATGTTCTTTCACAAACCCAAAGAAACTGTTGAATTAACAGTCATTTTTCATTCTGTCATTTATGGAGGAAATACAGATAATGCTTTTATTGCTACCCCTTGTTCACTGAAGTCTAACTCTGAATATTTCAAATATTATTCTTGAGAAATGGATGAACACCCTGAAATGATGCCTATGGAATTCTCTCATTAGTAGTTCCTGATCACATGCACACTTGAAAAATTATTTTTGGTATACAGACAAAATAAATATCGATACTTCCCAACCAAAGTATAGCAGTGGGACAGAGTTAGAAAAGAGAGATTCCAAACTGTCCTATAACACTTGATTTACATTCTGAAATATTTTGCTATCTTGTTTTTGAAAGTTCTCTAGGAAAATAATTCATTTTTCTTCTAACAGATTACTCATGAGATTACCTTCTTTTTGTTTACAGACTCTAAGAAAATTCAGGCAAATTCATCCGCCAAGCTGTTCCACTTTGCTCTAATACATTTTCCTTTGGCAAACTTTTACAGCCTGTCAATGTTGCTAACCATGACACTCTCCAACCTGCTAGCTGCCAACAAGACTACAGGAAATACCCATTGTAGTAAAAGAGTTTATAGTGTTTAAAAACTTATTTTCCAGGAGCAGAAATCTGGCCTCCTCAACAGGCAATTGTAAAATAATTTATGGTCCAAAGAAATCATGCTTCCCTTTCCCTCAGATATACTCAGAATAACTGTGCTTTAATATACAGTATATGAATTCAAGGAAAAATCAGCATTCACGCAAACAATAAGATACTGTTGCTTCTGATAATTATTCAGTTTAAACAGAAAACAAGGAAAACTGTGAGTAAAGCAAAATGTTCATGATTATGTTCTCTAAAAAGGATTTTGAATGTTGTAAATTTCTCTTGTGTGTGATCTCAAAATAAAAATATCAAATTTAGTGTTTGTTCTTCATGCCTCTGGGGTATATTAGTGACAACTTGTTTTCAGGTGTGCCATTTAAAACTTTGTTGCCTAAATTTTCCTCTAATGTTTAAGTTTATAGACATCTACAAGATAAATGTGAGTGGCCAGAATAAATAAAAGTTCCCTTTTAAGTAAGTTCAGTAGTCGTGTCCAATTGAATGAAAGGTTTGCCAGGAAGAAAAGCCCTTAATCTGTTTCCCAGCCAAAGGAAAACATCATCAGGAAAAACTATCCCCAAAGAAGAGAGAACAAAGTGCTCTATTCACAAAGTGAAGGAAGCCAGGTTGGCAGGGCTGTTTATTGGAATCTGAATAGCTATGATTGCAAATGTTTGACTGTTTTTTTTTTTTTTAAACGACTAAAATTTGCTTTTTACTCATCACAACTTTGTAAAATCAGGAAGAACAGGTATTCACTCTTTATCTTCCCAATGAATTGTCCTCCTTTTCGTTACTCTATATTTAACATATAAATAGATTTATTCTATCAGACTCCTGGTTTTGTACTATTGGAGGGGAAGGATTTATTGTTTCTTTTGTGTTTTTTATTTTTATGTTTTTTTTTGTGTGTGTAATGTTTTGTAAAATAACAGTGTCACTCTAAAATCATAGAGAGAACATAGGTCCCTTAATCAGCTGTACCTATAGGCAGCTCATTCTCAATGTGCTTTCACTTTTCAGGGGAGAAGGGTAGGTCTCTGACATGGACTCTGTTGCCTTCACCTCAGATCACTTCTGCCTGGTGGGGAGGTTTGCCAGGCACAGAGGAAGAGAATGCAGCCAGTCCTGATGAGACTTGACAGACTGGGGTCAGTTGGTAGGAGAGAAGGGTTCTTCATTTCTGAGGACTAGGGAAGGATGATAGTTGGAGAAGAAGGGAGGATTGGACAGAGTAAGACCAGGAAGAGGGCTACAATAGGGATGTAAAGTGCATAAATTAAAGAAAATAAATTTGGGATATATGCCTGGGAGTGGTATAGCTGGATCCTGGGGTAGCACTATTCATAATTATCTGAGAAAATGCCAGATTGGTTTCCAAAGTTGTTGCACAAATTTACATTCCAGCCAGCAATACAGGAGTACCCCCCCTTTCTCCAATCCTCTCAAGCATGTATTGTCACATGAGTTTTTGATATTAGCCATTCTGATGTGTATAAAGTGAAATCTCAGGGTTGTTTTGATTTGCATTTTCCTGATGACTAAGGACTTTGAGCATCTATTTAAGTATACAACAAGGACGTTTGCTCAACCATGTTCATAGCAGGTTTAGTCATAATACACAGAATCTGGAAACAACCAAAATGTCCTTCAACTGAGGAATGGATACAGAAATTGTGGTACATTTACACAATGGAATACTACTCAGCAATTAAGAATAAGGAAATAATGAAATTTGCAGAAAAATGGTGAGAACTACAAAAGACCATCCTGCATGAGGTATACCAGAAGCAGAAAGACACACATGATACATACTCACTAAAAGGGATACAAAGTAAATAAAATGTAATTATTAAAAATAAAATATATCTTTAAAAGTGGATATTAGACATGTAATATAGGATAAACATAGTAAAATCTGTGGACCTAAAGAAGCTAAGCAAGAAGGAGGACCCTGAGTAAGATGATCAATACTCATTCAGAAAGGCAAACAGGATGGACACTGGAAGAGAGAGCAAACAGGGAACAGAACAGGAGCCTACCACAAAGGGCCTCTGAAAGACTCTACCCAGTAGGGTATCAGAGAAGATAAAGAGACTCATAGCCAAACTTCATTAGGGTGCAGGAAATCTTAAGAAATAAAGGGAGATAGAAAATCCTGGAGGGGACAGGAGTTCCACAAGGAGACACAAAAACAAAAATCTGAGCTCAGGGGTCTTTTGTGAGACTGATACTCCAACCAAAGACCATGCATGGATATAACCTAGAACCCTTGCACAGATGTAGCCCATGGAAGCTTCGTCTCCAAGTGAGTTACCTAGTAATGGGAACAAGAACTGTCTCTGACATGAACTCAGTGTCTGGCTCTTTGATCACCTCCCCCTGATGGGGAAGCAGCCTTAACAGGCCACACAGCAAAACAATGCAGCCAGTCATGATGAGACCTGATAGTCTCTGGTCAGATAGAAGGGGAGGAGGATCTCCCCTAACAGTGGACTGGGGAAGGCTCCTGGCAGGAGATGAGGAAGATAGGGTGCAGTTGGGAAGGGAATAGGGAGGGAGCTACAGCTGGGATACATAGTGAATAAACTGTAATTAATAAAAAAATAAATAACTTTTAAAAAGTAAATAAATTTAAATTAAAAATACTTTTTTTTGCTACTGTGTGTCTGTGTTTTGGTGTGTGTGTGTGTGAGTGTGTGTTGGTACTTTCATGTTCATACATTAGGCTCCTGTGAAGGCCAGAGCTTTATACTGGGATCCATTCCTAAACTGTTTCTATTAATCTATCAAGAGATGGTCTCTTTATTTATTTTTTCAATTAAATTTTAATTTTTTGTATTAATTACCATTTGTTTACTTTGTATCCCAGTTGTAGCCCCCTCCCTCATTCCCATCCAATCTCTCCTTCCCTCCCTCATCTCCTCCCTGCCTCTCTCTAAGTCTACTGATAGGGGAGGTCCTCCTCCCCTACCATCTGAACCTAGCTTATCAGGTCTCATCGGAACTGGCTGCAATGTCCTCCTCTGTGGCCTAGCAAGGCTGCTCCTCCCTTGGAGGATGGATGTCAAAGAGCGAGGCACTGAATTCATGTCAGAGACAGTCCCTGTTCCCCTTACTAGGGTAACCCACTCGGATACTGAGCTGCCATGGGCTACATCTGAGCAGAGGTTCTAGGTTATATCCATGAATGGTCCTTGGTTGGAGAAACAGTCTCAGAAAAGACCCCTGTGCCTAGATATATTTGGTCCTTGTGGAGCTCCTGTCCTCTCCAGGTCTTACTAACTCCCCCTTCATTCATATGATTCCTGAACTCTGCCAGAGGTTTGGTTATGAGCCTCAGCATCTGCTTTATTACTTTGCTAGGTAGACTATTTCAGAGGCCCTCTATGGTAGGCTGCTGTCCTGTTTCTTGTTTTCTCATACTTCCAACGTCCATCCCATTTGTCTTTCTAAGTGAGGATTGATCATCTTACCCTGGGTACTCCTTCTTGTTTATCTTCTTTAGGTGTACAGATTTTAGTATGTTTATCCTATCTTATGGGTCTAGTACCCACTTATAAGTGAGTATATAGCCTGTGTGTCTTTCTGCTTCTGAGATACCTCACTCAGATTGATCTTTTCTAGATTCCAACATTTGCCTGCAAATTTCATGATTTCCTTGTTTTTAATTGCTGAGTAGTATTCCATTGTATAAATGTACCACAATTTATCTATCCATTCCTCAGTTGAGGGACATCTGGGTTGTTTCCAGCTTCTGGCTATTACAAATAAAGCTGTAAGAACATGGCTGAACAAATGTCCTTGTTGTGTACTTGAGCATCTTTTGGATATACTCCTAGGAGTGGTATAGCTGGATCTTGAGGAAGCACTATTCCTAATTGAGAAAGTGCCAGACTGATTTCCAAAGTGGTTGTACAAATTTACATTCCCACCGGCAATGAAAGGGGGTTCCCCTCTCCACAGCCTCTCCAGTGTGTGTTGTAACTTGAGTTTTTGATCTTAACCATTGTGATGGCTGTAAGGTGAACTCTCAGGGTTGTTTTGATTTGCATCTCCCTGATGGCTAAGGATGTTGAGCATTTCTTTAAGTGTTTCTCTGCTGTTCTGTGTTCCTCTACAGAGAATTCTCTGTTTAGCTCTGTACCCCATTTTTAAATTGGATTACTTAATTTGTTGCTCTTTAACTTCTTTGGTTCTTTATATACTCTCGATATTAGATTTCTGTCAGATATAGGGTAGGTGAAGATCCTTTCCCAACCTGTAGGCTGTCATTTTGTTCTGATGACAGTATCTTTTGCTTTACAGAAACTTTTCAGTTTCATGAGGTCCCATTTATTGATTGTTGCTCTTAGAGCCTCTGCTGTTGATGTTCTGTTCAGGAAGTTGTCTCCTGTACCAATGAGGTCAAATCTTTTCCTCACTTTTTCTTCTAACTGATTTAGAGTGTCTGGTTTTATGTTGAGGTCTTTGGAGATGGTCTCTTACTGAGCAGAAAACTCAACATTAGAGAGATACCGGTGCTTGTTTATTTTAATAGGTCCTGATATCTAAACTAACATTTTTAAGCCCGAACAACAAACCCAATCAACGGAGCCATTTCCCAAAGGCCATAAACTTCATTTATGTAATGTACCTTCTTTTTATTCTAAAAATATCATAATATTTTATGCTTTATCTTTCCTGTTCAATTCCACTCTCTAATAATAATAATAATAATAATCACTAGTAATAATCAAAATAAAATAAAAAAATCACTAAAAAAAGAAGTTTGAATATGATTCAAAGACTACATCAATTTATATATGTGTGTTCTCTTGTTCCATATTTTTCTCATGGGAGTGTCAATACAATCATGTCTGAACTTCATGAAGACAATAAAGGAACAGTGTGATGAATGTAAAAGTAAGCATTCTTGCCTAAGTTGATAAATCAGTCTCATTGTGGAAGATAAGATGACAGTACTGAAATTCTGAGATCATGAGAAAAAGGAAAGGAAAGCATCCAGAAGAGCAGTTTTGAAGAGGATGGGGCTGGGGCTACTGGGAGGCAGAAGCTTAGGAAAAGGACATGATTGTGATTTTTTATTTATTTATTTTTTTATTAATTATACTTTGTTCACTTTGAATCCCAGCTGTAGGCCCCCTTCATTCCCTCCCAAACCAACCCTCCTTCCCTTCTTCTCCCATGCCCCTTCCTCAGTCCACTCATAGGGAGGACCTCCTTCCTTTACATCTGACTGTAGCCTAAGGGGGTCTGGTTGAATATGGCACTAATAGGTGCTCTCCTTTTTGGACATAATTAGCTCTCCATTTAGAGAGGAAATGGAGAGCTACCCTTGTTCCTCTGGACATATAACAAACAATTAGTGATACTATAAAAGGTCTTATGTCTTAGGAAGGTGATATGAGATTTAAATAAACAACCTCCACATCCTCCTGAACACAGGCATCCACTTTGATAATAACAGTAAAGTTTTCTCTTAGAAAAAGTTATTCTTTCTTTGCAAAGAAACCAAATATACTTTATATAGCACTGTTTACTGTACAGAAAATAAAACTTTCACAGAGGAATTAAGACCATTAAAAGCTTACAACCTGGGACAGAATTCTAGGTGAATGGCTACAGCAGCAGTCCACATTTTGATTCACAAGCAGGAGACAAACAGCACCTTGTTAATAGCACTGTTGCTTTTGAATTCTCATTCTGACACCAGCAATATTCCTTTTTCCTTGTTTTAAATTTTATTTTATTTTTCTTAATTACAGTTTATTCACTTTGCATACCCCTGTAACTATCTCCCTCCTCCCTTCCCAACCCCACCTCCTTTCTCCCCACCCTTGTTCCTCTTCCAGTTCACTGATAAGGGAGGTCCTCCTCCCCTTCCCTCTGATCCTAGTCTATCAGGTCTCATCACGAGTGGCTGCATTGTCTTCTTCTGTGGTCTGGCAAGGTTGCTCTCCCCTCAGGGGGAGGTGATCAAAGATCAGGCCAATCAGTTTCTGGCAGAGGCAGTCCCTGTTCCTAATACTATGGAACCCACTTGGATACTGAAGTGCCATAGACTACATCTGTGCAGGGGTTTCAGGCCATCTCCATGAGTGGTCCTTGGCTGGAGTAAACGTTTCAGAAAAGACCCCTGTGCTCAGCTTTTTTGGATCTGTTGCTGTCCTCTCCAGGTCTTACTGTCTCCCACTTCTTTCATAAGATTCCCTGCACTCTGCCAAGAGTTTGGCTATGAGTCTCAGCATCTGCCTTGAAACCCTGCAGGGTAGAGCCTTTCAGAGGCCCTGTATGTTCTCCTGTCCTGTTCCCTGTTTTCTCCCTCCTCCAATGTCCATCCTCTTTGTCTTTCTGAATGAAGATCGAGCATCTTAGCTATAGCCCTCCTTCCCCATTAGCTTCCTTAGTTGTACAGATTTTAGTATGTTTATCCTCTATTACATGTCTAATATCCACTTATAGGTGAGTATATACCCTGTGTGTCTTTCAGATTATGAGATACCTTACTACCTTACTCAGAATGATTTTTTCCTGTTCCCATCATTTACCTGCAAATTTCATGATTTTCTTGTTTTTTTTTTT
>REGO01000566.1:629731-645335 GCA_010120015.1 Rhombomys opimus
TATTCTATTGTGTCGATGTACCACTATTTCTGTATCAATTCCTCAACTGAGGGGCATCTGGGCTGTTTACAGCTTCTGGCTCTTACAAATAAAGCAGACAGACTAAACCTGTTAGAAGAAAAACTGGGGAAGAGCCTTGAACTCATTGGCATAAGAGACAACTTCCTGAACAGAACACCAACAGCACAGGCTCTAAGAGCAACAATCAATAAATGGGACCTCATGAAACTGAAAAGCTCCTGTAAAGTAAAGGACACCTTTAGTGAGCTGCTGATGTTGTTACACTTTTCCAGGTACAGTCCTCTTGAAGAACCTGCTGATTCCCTAGCTGTGGGGTTTTCTCCCAACAGGGAAACTCAGTCTGTTATCCTGGGGCACACAGTTCTGTCCGGGAAAGTGAGAGGAGCGCCCAGCAAGTCTCTGGGCCAGAGGCTGAGTGCTCTGCTCTGGGTCTGGAGAATGTGCACCTAGGTTGAGCTGGCGCCTGGGGGCACCACTCTGGTCTGGAGGCTGGTAACTGAGGCCTCCACTCTGGTCTGAAGGCTTGGTGCCTCACTCTGGACTGGAAGTGGTGTGTCCTTGTCTGGGATGGTGGCTGTGGGCACTGCTCTGGTCCTGATGCTGTGGGTGCAGCACTCTTGAAGGACCAGGGATTCCAACAGTTTTGTCAGTCTAGCTAGGGGTAACTTGGCCCAGTTTCTGAGGGCTGCTGTAATGGCTCTCTGGCTTTTGAGGTCTGAGGATGCAGCTGTGTGCCCCAGTGCCCTAGCGGTACTCAATAATGGCGGCTGAGCACAGTGCTCCTGCCTGCAGTAGAAAGCTACAGCCTAGAGTCTGCATGAATCCAGAAAGTCTTTTGGTGCTGGGTGTCCTGAACATTAGACCTGATGATCCCCCCGCTGTGGGGTTTCCTCCTGACAGCAACACCCAGTCTTTGCTTTGGGGACCGCGTTCTGTCTAGGGTGGCGGCGAGTAGAACCCACAGGCACAGACACCCAACCATGGCTCCGCTCCACCTATCTGGCCGTTGGGAGCCTGGGTATCTGCCTAAACTGAATAATTTTCCTGAGACCTTTTCAGGGTGGTGGTATCAGCTGAGTGCTCTGAGATCAGTTCAGCCGTTTCCCTCCCTGTGGGTTTGCACTGACAGTGAAACTCAATCTCTGGTGCCCTGGGCCCCACAGTTCTATCTGAGGTGGCGAATCAGGCGCGCAGGCAGGGCTCTATGCCGGCACCTGGGTCCCAGGCTCTGGCTCTGCACTTGCTCCTGGGGTGCCCGCAGAACCCGGGTCTTTTCCAGGGGATGTCTGGGTGACCTAAGGTCGGTCCCAATCATTTCCTGCTCCGTGGGGTTATCTCTAGACTGGAAAATCCAGTCTGTGATGTTGTGGGCCCACAGTTCAGTCTGGGACAGTGACCAGATCACGCTGGTGTGTAGCTCTGGGCTGGCGACCAAGCACCTGGTGGAACCAGGGTCTCTTCCGCAGTTTAGCCGGGTGAGTTAAAGCTGATTGAATCCCCCACTGTGGGGTATCCTCTCACCTGGGAAACACAATCACTTGTGTTTTATGGCAGCGAGTTCTGATTGCTGGTCACTGTGCCGATCCTGCTGTGCTGCTGCTCAGAATGAGAGTCCTCCCGGAACTGCCATCTTGCCCCCCCTCCCCCCAAAGGAGTTTCTTTCATGGTCTATTTTATTTGGTGTTTTGTAAGCTTCTTGTATGTTAAAGAAAAAGGCCATCTTTTTCTTTAAGTGGGGAAATTTTTCTTCAATGATTTTTTTGAAAATATTTTCTGGATCTTGGAGCCTGGAATTTTTTTTTTTGTCTATTCCTATTATTCTTAGATTTTGTCATTTCCTGGTGTCTTTGAATTCTTGGATATTTTGTGTTTGGGACTTCCCCAATTTTATTTTGTCTTTGAGAGATGTATAAATTTCTGTGATTGTATCTTCAGAGTCTGAGATTCTCTCTTCCATCTCTTGTATTCTGTTGGTGATGCTTACCTTTGTGGTTCCTGATCTTTGCTCTAGGTTCTCCAGCTCCAGGGTTTTCTCTGTTTGTGTTTTCTTTATTGATTCTAATTCTGTTTTCAGGTCTTCTACAATTTCCTTCATCTATTTGAATATGGATTCCTGTCTTTCCATGATGGCATCTATTTGTCTTTTCATTTCCTCTTTGTGAGCCTCTATTTGTGTGACTACATTTGCCTGTATTTCATTGAGAGTTTTGTTTGTTTCCTCTTTATGTGCCTCTAATAACTTGATAAGCATAGATTTTAAATCATTTTTCTGTGTTTCCAATGAATTAAAATATTCCTTGATTTTGGGGGTTGCTGGTAAAGCCATTATGTCCTGATTTTTGTTGGATGTGTTCTTATGCTTGCCTCTAGCCATCTGAGGGTCAGTAGCCTTTGTTGTTTGTTCCTGGAGCCTGTACTGCAGACTGGGAGAGGCCCATGAGTTTGAGAGTAGGTGTCAGGGTTTCAGATGCAGCTAAAGGAGGTACAAGTCAGCAGGTACAAGTGTGCAAGAGCAGGACTGTGAGTGGATGTGTGTCTGCCTGAAGGGGTGAAGTGTAAGGGAGGAGCATAAGCACAGGTTGTGGTGCAGGCACTGTTCGTAGGTGCAGTGTACATGTGCAGGTGCCCTGAATGGCTCAGGGGCCCACAGGCCTGTCTCAGTATCGTGCTCCAAGTGCTTGGATCTGTCTGGGCTGTACCATCTTGGCACAGGAAATGTTGGTGGACTTTATTGGGAGACCCAAAGAGCAGTGGCTCCAATGTTGAGGAGGCTGTCCCAGGGATCCCTATGTTGCCCACAGTGGGAGTGTATATGTTGTGGATCTGATGTGTAGTGTAGAGAGCGCTAGGGTCTTGGTTTTGTATGCACTCTCTCCCAGAAACATTCACTCACAGGCATGTGTAGAAAGCACAGAGTGCACACAAACTCACTTGAAGGCATATGTGGTAAGTGCAGTGGGTGCACAGTTTTCTACTTTCAGATTTCAGTCCCCTGTTTGACCATTAGAGTAAGGAGGCCTCATACTTGGGGTTATGCACTCCTTGCTGCTGCTTCTGCCACCACTACTGCTGACCCAGCAAAGCTGCAGCCCAAAGTTCAGAGGATCAATAGTTCACCATTTTCAGACCCCAGGGACATGTGGAGGTAGAAGGGGGTGCTGGATCCATTCTGTCTGAGCTCATAGGTTGTACTCTCTAGCCCAGAAAACCTCAAAGTTGATTCTCTATCTTCAGCTGTCCCTCCACACACCAGTTTCAGAGTGTCGGATCTTGTGCCCCTCAGATACTATGCACACTCATTGCCGCCATGTTGGAGTTCCCCCCAGCTTGACTTTCAAAGGTAGATTGATTTACTCATTTTTTATACTTGGAGATTAATGAAGAGGCAAATAGAAAAGTATTTGCTCAGTATCTAAGCAGATTAGATTTAATACTATATAGGTGATAATTTACTTAATTTATACTCACTCTTTTTCCTTATTTATTTATTTTTTATTACAATATATTCTCCTCCCATGCTCCTCCCATAGTCCAATGATAGGGCAGGTCTTTCTACCCTCCCATCTGACTCTAGCCTATCAGGCCTTATCAGGACTGGCTTCATTGTCTTCCTCTGTGGCCAGGTAAGGGTGATCCCTCTGCAGAGAGAGGTTATCAAAGAGCCAGAGAGTGAGTTCATGTCAGAGACAGCCCATGTTCCTCTTACTAGGATACCCAGTTGGAGACTGAGTTGCCATGGGCTTCATCTGTTCAGGGGTTCTAAGTTATCTCCATGCATGGTCTTTAATTAGAATATCTGTCTCAAAAAAAGACCCCTGTGCCCAGAGATTTTTGGTTCTGTTGCTCTCCTTGTGGAGCTCCTGTCCCCTCCAGGATTTTTTTTATCTCCCCTTCTTTCATAAGATTCCCTGTACTCTGCCCAAATTTAGCTGTAGGACTCAGCATCTATTTTGATGCCCTGCTGGGTTGAGGGTTAGTATTTTGGAACACAACCTGCTCCTGGGTTACCCAGCAACTTATGATGTTATCATGTGTTGCTGGCCAGGTGGCCACACCTGGAAGGTGTGCTTACCTTGGCCCTTAAAAGGTCAACCCCAACACGTGGTCTCTCTCTTACTCTCCTCTTGCTTTCTCTCTCTCTCTCTCTCTCTCTCTCTCTCTCTCTCTCTCTCTCCCCCATTGCCCTTTCTTTCTCTCTCCCCACCATGTCCTGTTTCCCCCCACTCCCTCCATATCCACTTAATAAACCTCTTGCAGAGAAGATCGGTTGACCCCAGCCTCATATTTCTTTAATAATAACTAACATTGAGTCTTTCAATGGACCTCTGTGGTAGGCTCCTGTCCCTGTTTTGTTTTTGTTTTTGTTTTTTTTTCTTCCCCTCTTAAGATGTCTATCCCATTGGCCTCTCTGAATGAGGATTGATCATCTTATTCAGGGTCCTTCTTCTTCCTTAACTTCTTCAGGTATACAGAGTTTAGTATGTTTATCCTATATTATATGTCTAATATCCACTTATAAGTGAGTATATACTGTATGTGTTTTTCTGCTTCTGGGATACATCACTCAGTATGATCTTTTCTAGTTCTGTCAATTTGTCTGCAAATTTCATTATTTCCTTGAACTCATTGGCACAGGGAACAAATTCCTGAACTGAACACCAGCAATATAAGCTCCAAGATCAACAATCAATAAATGGGACCTCATGAAACTGAAAAGCTTCTGGAAAGCAAAGGACTCTGTTATCAGAACACAACAACAGCCTACAGACTGGGAAATGATCTTCACCTAACCTATATCTGACAAAGGGATGTTATCCAGAATATATAAAGAATTCAAGAAGTTATACAACAACAAATCAAGTAATCCAATTTAAAAAAATGGGTACAGATGTAAACAAATATTTTTAAATAGAGGAATATGTAATGGCAGAGAAACACTAAAAGAAATGCTAGGCACCGTTACTCATCAGGGAGATGCAAATCAAAAGGACCCTGAGATTTCACCTTATGCTCATCAGAATGGCTAAGGGAAAAGACTCAAGTGACAACACATGCTGGATAGGATGTGGATAAAGGGGAACCATCCTTCATTGCTGTTGGGAATGTAAACTTGTAAAACCACTTTGGAAATTTATTTGGTGCTTTCTCAGAAAATTAGGAACAGTGCTACCTCAAGAGCCAGCTATACCACTCCTAGAAATATATCCAAAATATGCTCAAATATATAACAAGGACATTTGATCAACCATGTTCATAGCAGCTTTATTCATAATAGCCAGAATCTGGAAACAACCCAGATGTCCCTTATCTGAGAAATGAATACAGAAATTGTGGTACATTTACAAAATGAAATACTATTCAGCAATTAAAGTAAGTGATAATTTACTAAAAGTCAATGACTGTAAAATTGTGAAATCATATATGAATAATTTTTGAATTTTCCCAATTAATACCTATTTTTCTAGGAACTACTTTTCTAATTTCATTGTATTAATGTACCTTATCCATATATAAGCACAATATTTGAATTCAGGAGATAAGTTTATGAGTTATTACACATAATAACCTCAATACCGCAGTATACTGTGGACATTTTAAGAGGTTATTAGGCTGGATTTATAAATTTTATCTGTTCTTAGACAGGTATACTGTTCAGACATTCTTTTTTGTCACTTCCTCATCATCTTACAGTGACTTTTACAATATTAGTGATTTTTCTGAGATAATTGAAATCAAACAAGACTTATGTGATACCATCATATACATTTTTAGTAGTTGTTATGTCAGGATGGGTTTTCTGTATCCAGTCTCTTTTTTGTTCTTCTGCGTCTTTAATGTCTAGACTCACTTAATACATGATGCTTGTTTTTGTGTGAGAGCAGAAAAGATGATCATCTACATCCTACAAAGACCCACTCTACCTATCTGAACCCAAACATTTCAATTTTTCCTAGCTTGTAATGATTTTTCTTGGATAATTAATTGAGCACATTTTAAGCATGTGAATAAAAAATACTCAAAATCATTTTGAGTCCTAAATGATTATCCTGTGAAAGACCCATCACAATATATAAAAACCAACCCCAGTCACTAGGAATATTGCACAGTATACAAGTTGTACCCTTTGCTCTTTTATTTTTTTTTAAGTCTTTCATAGGGAGCCAATAAAGAATATGCTATATTGAAATAAGAGAACAAAAGAAGATAAAAGAGCTAGTCTACACAAAATATACATGAGATCATTGAATGTTTGTTCAAAAAATAACACTTTTAGAAGAGACTATCAGATCTGTCATTCTTTGCTGTAACAAGAAGAATCAATCGAGGATAGTGAAGGAAGAAAGCTACAGGTATAGGGAGAACTGGTACTGATCTTTCTAAAGAAAGCCAGGAGTCAGGAGAAACCTAGTGAAATTCTATTCTGAGCATAGCCAGATACAGGAAACCTGACAAACTTGCAAAACTCAGGCTCGGTATGTAAAATTCTGCCCCATTCAATTACTGTGTTACAGCAAATTAAGACGACTCAAACGGATAAATGCAGCATATGCCCATGTGCTAAGCAGGTCCTACAGTTTCACTTAGGTGGGCTTCTATACATAAGTTAGTAAAATAAGAAAGAGGACATGAAAGGAGGAAGGAGTCTTAAGGGTAGGAGAGACAGGGAAATAGAATACTTGTGACAGGAAAGCAGAAGTGTAGCTGTAGGAGGAAATAGAGAATCCAGCAAGAAGTGGGCAGGGAGACAGTAATGATATCACAGAGAGAGGATTGGAAATTTCTAAATTCTTACACTGAGCCAAAGAGCAATTATGTTATTGCAATTGTGTCACTTTGTTTTCTTTTAAAGAGGATAGAAAGATGGGTATGTGGCGAAGCTGGAGAACAGGGAGGAGACGGAAAGAGGCTAAATGTGAAAAAAAAAATATATATATAGTGTGAAAATTTCAATGAACTATTAATATGAGGAAAACATATTTCTTTCTTTTAAAAACATTTATTTTGCTCTGTTATACCTTTAGTGTACAAAAATATTATATCAAAAAGTTGCCTGATATGATATATATACACAATAATACTGTCACTAATATCTTTTTTGTAATTAATTATCCTCACTTCAAATGTCTTTCATTTTTGCTGTTTATTTTTCGTTTGTTTATTTTTGAAAGAAAACAAGAAGCATTTAGCTTTCCTTTATATAATCATATAGAAGATTCCATATTGCTGATATAAAATTTACCTTATTAAAACAAAATACTTTGTCTCTGTATCATATTACACAAAGAATGTCTAAAACAATTACAGGAATTTTATGATATAATTATTAAAGTATCCAAGTGTGCTCTTTTTTAATATTTGTGCATCTTATTATTTTTTACACTTTTTATTAGTTATTATTTCTTGTTATAATTTATTCACTTTGTATCCTGGTTGTGGCTCCCTCCTTCATCTCCTCCTAATACCAGCTTGCCTCCCTTCCTCTTTTCCTCCTATGTCCTACCCCTAGTCCACTTTTAGGAGAGGACCTTCTCCCCTTCTGTCTGACCCTAGCCTGGTGCAGCCTTGCCAGGCCACAGAGGAAGACAATGCAGCCAGTGCATCTCATTCTTTTTGTTAATTAAATTTTAATTTTTCATATTAATTACAGTTTATTTACTTTGTATCCCAGCTGTAGACTCCTCGATAATTCCCTCCCAATCCCACCCTCCCTCTTTCTTTTCCTCCCATGCCCCTCCCCCTTTTCACGGATAGGGGAGATCTTCCTCCCCTTCAATCTGACCCTAGTTTATCAGTTCTCACCAGGGCTGGCTGCATTGTCCTCCTCTGTGGCCTGGCAAGGCTGCTCCCCCCTCTGGGGAGGGGAGTCAAAGAGCCAGCCACTGAGTTCATGTTCCCCTTTTTAGGGAACCCACTTGGAGACTGAGCTGCCATGTGCTACATTTGAGCAGGGGTTCTAGGTTATACCTATGAATGGTCCTTGGTTGGAGTATGAGGCTCAGAAAAGACCCCCGTGCCCAGATATTTTTAAAAGACAAAAAGAAGTCCTCTTAAGTTGCTTTAATTCCCTTTATTTTGTTGCAGTGATAAGAGTAGTTTCTTCATGTCTGAATGGTGCTGCATTATAATTAGAAATGAATTTTCATATATTAATCCCTGGATATTTACCTAGATTAATACCCTATCTTGCTTACTTTGACTGTTACTACAATAAACAGATGTGAAGAAATTTCATTGATGTATTGATTCTGTTTCCTTCATATAGATACCTTGTAATGTCATTGTTAGTTTACATGTTAAATATTACTGAGAAATATCCAGGAATTAAAATTAGAGATGACAATAGTTTTAATCATATACATACATATAGGAGTGTGTTAATCCTATGCACACTGACAGAATTGAAAGAGGAAGCCATGTTTATGAACCACCAGTTCTTTTCTTAAAATATCCTGAGTGAGTTGTCCCAGAAGCAAAAAGTCACACACAGTACATACTCACTCATATAAACATATAACATTGGTTAAACCCTCTAAAATCTGTACATCTAAACAAACTAAGCAAAAGAGAGGACCCTAACTAAAATGCTCAATCACCATCCTGAAAGGCAAAAAGGATGGACAGCAGAAGAAGAAGAAAACAGGAAACAACCTAGGAACCTGCCACAGAGGGCCTCTGAAAGCCTCTGCCCTGCAGACTACCAAAGCAGAAGGTAAGCCTGATGGCCAACTGTCGGACAGAGTGAATGGAATTTTAGGTAAGAAGTAGGAAATAGCAAGAGCTGGAGAGGACAGGAACTCCACAAGGAGAGCAACAAAACAAGAAAATTTGAAGACAGGGAACTTCCCAGAGACTCATACTCCAACCAAGGACTATTAATGGAGATGGCCTCGGAAGATGACAATGCAGCCACTTCTGATAAGAACTGATAGACTAAGATCAGAAAGAAGGAGAGGAGGACCTCCCCTATCAGTGGACTTGGGGAGGGACATGCCTGTAGAAAGGGGAGGGAGTGTGGGATCAGGAGGAGAGGAGGAAGAAGCTTATGGGGGGATACAAAATTAATAAAGTGTAATTCATAAAGGTTAAATAAAAATTTAAATATATATATATATATGCATTTTGTGCAGATACATGTTTTGCTTACAGGTGTGTCTGTTTACTACACATGTTTTCCTATGCACAAAATGTCTAGGAAAAGGTGTTAGAGTCCCAGGGACAGGATTTACAAATGTTGTGAAATATAATGTACTAGAGTAACATAGAAATGTTATCAATGAGAATAATATAGTGCCAAATCCATTACTGGTTGAGTCACAATTAAAACAAAATTTGAAAATACTTTAAAAACTACTTAATTTTATTTGAACAAATAACCAGATTAGTGCTTTAAAGATTGTATTCTATATATAAGTTACGTTGATGGAATTCCATACATTGAACCACCCTTGAATAACTGTGATGAACCCTACTTGCTCAGTGGATGATATCTTTGATGTGTTCTTGGATTTGGTTTGTGAGTATTTTGTAGGGTATTGTTGCATCAATGTTTAGAAGTGAGATTGGTCTGAAATTCTCTTTCTTTGTTGGGTCTTTGTGAGGTTTAGTTGTCAAGCTGACTGTAAAACCATACAATGGAAAACAGATAACATCTTCAACAAATGGTGCTGGTCTAACTGGATGTCCACTTGTAAAAAAAATGCAAATAGATTCATGCTTACCATCCTGAACCACATTCACGTTCAAGTAGACCAAAGATCTCAATATTCAACCAGACACACTAGATATTTTGGAAGAAAAGTGGAGAAGAGCCTTGAATTCATTGGCACAGGAGACAACTTCTTGAACACAATACCAACAGCACAGGCTCTAAAATCTACAATTAATAAATGGGATCTCATGAAACTGAAAAGCTTCTGTAAAGCAAAGGACACTATCAACAGAACAAAATGACAGCCTACAGACTGGGAAAATATCTTCACCAACCCTACATCTGACATATGGCTAATATCCAGAATACAAAAAGAACTCAAGAAATTAGACACCAACAAATCAAATAATTCAATTAAAAATGGGATACAGAGCTAAGTAGAGAGTTCTCAAAAGAGCATTATTGAATGGTGAAGAAGCACTCAAACAAATGTTCAACATTCTTAGTCATCAGGGAAATGCAAATCCAAACAACTCTGAGATTCCATCTTACACCGTTCAGAATGGTTAAGATCAAAAACTGAAGTGACCAGGAGTAAGAGGGGGGCTGGAGAGATAGCTCTGATATTAAGAGCATTGGCTGCTCTTCCAAAGGTCCAGAGTTCAATTCCCAGCCACCACATGGTGGCTCACAACCATCTATAATGAGGTCTGGTGCCCTCTTCTGGTGCACAGGCAGAACACTGTATACATAATAAATAAATAAATCTTAAAAAAATGTGACAACACATGCTGGAGAGGATGTAGAAAAAGGGGAATACCCCTCATGGCTGGTAGGAGTACAAACTTGTACAACCACTTTGGAAATCAATCTAGTCCTTTCTCAAAAATAAAAATTTGAATACACTACCTCAAGATTCCAGCTACCACTCCTGGGCATATCCCCAAAAAATGCATCATCATTCTACAAGGACATTTGCTCAACTATGTTCATAGCAGCCTTATTTATAATAAAGAATCTGGAAGCAACCTAGATGTCCCTCAACGGAGGAATGGATATAGAAACTGTGGCACACTTACACAATGGAATACTACTCAGTTTTTAAAAACAAGGAAATCATGAAATTTGCAGGCAGATGGATGGAACTAGAAAAGATCATTCTGAGTGAGGTAACCCAAAAACAGAAAGACAGGCATCATATACACTCGCTTATAAGTGTATATTTGCTGTATAATATAGGATAGCCATACTAAAATCTACAGACCTAAAAAAAGTATGCACTAAGGAAGACTCTAAGGCGGATGCTTAAATCTCATTGAGAATGGCAAACCGGATAGACACCAGAAGTGGTGGAAGAGAGGAAACTGGATGGGAGCCTACTATAGAATGTTCTCTGAAAGGCTCCACCCTACAGGAGATCAAAGCACATGCTGAGACTCACAGGCAAACTTTGGACAGAGCACAGAGAGTCTTATGGAAGAAAGGGGAAAGATAGAAGGACATGGAGGGGACAGGAGCCCCACAGATTCCAATAAAGTTAAAAAAATTCTGAGTTGAGGGGGTCCTCCAGAGAGTGATGCACCAACCAAGGACCATGCGTGGATAAGACCTGGACCCCCCTGCTCAGATGTAGCTCATTGGCAGCCCAGCCTCCAAGTGGGTTACTGGGTAAGGGGAGCAGGGTCTGCCTCTGTCATGAACTCGGTTGCCTGCTCTTTGATCACCTGCCCCTGTTGATGCGGCCTTACCAGGCTACAGAGGAAGATGATCAGGCAGTCCTGATGAGACTTAATATGCTATGGGCAAATGGCAAAGGAGGAAAACTCCCCCTTTCAGTGGACTAAGGGAAGGGAATGGGGGGAAAAGAAAGGGAGGGTGGGACTGCAAGGAGTTGGGAGGTGGCGTCAATCGAGGTATATAATGGATAAATTTTGAAAAAATTAAAATTAAAAATAGAAAAAAATAAAAGAAATTTGTAAATGCTTTCCTTTTCTAGAGCTTTTAAAAAAAGAAATGACATCAAATTGGTATGTCTTTTTAAGAAAAAGAATACTTAATAATGTTAACTGATGAAGATATTTTTGAAGTTTCTAAAATAAAAAAGAGTGAGGGGTTACTCTTGAAGAAATTTTGTTAACAAACCCCTTAGCTACCTGTCTTGTTTTATTTTTAAATACCCCTAAAACAACATGATGCAGGATGTGTGGAGGACATACAGAGAAATTGTTCCTCCATGCAGTGGGATGTAAGAAATTAATAGCAGGTATTCCGGAACATGAAATAGGCCCCTGGAGAAGCAGCATGAAGAAGCATCCTTTTTACAAAAAGTCCAACTTCCCTGTTATTGAATGCCTCCTAGGGAGTTAACAAATTCTCACTCCCCAGGTTTTCTCTTGTTCATGTCGCGGTTGTTTTCTTATCTATTTTCAATTTATTCTTTCAGAATAAAATGGAGATGTTTGAAGGTCCTCTTACTCAGTAGTTTTTCTTAATAGAAAGTGTAAAGCTTTCAGCAGTTACAGCTCTCAACTGTCCAGTGGCTTATTCAATAGATGACAAAGTTTATAGCTGACTTACCCCATCCTGTCCTTTTATACCATGGTCGCACACATGTCTCCCACTTTTCAACAGCAATGATAACGTGCTTAGTAATCTCCACAAGATTCTTTGAAAACAGCTTCGTAACACTTGGTGACCTAAGACATACTCACCAAATATTATTTATAAAACTAGCAATCATTACACTTCAAGGGAAATTTTAAAACAAGATAAACAACCTTTTGACGCATTCAGGACTCAATTAATGCTTCTTATAGAAGATGTTTAGTTATTTTTCTTCCAATAATTTAACCCTTGCTTTTTGGAATGATATCAACACTCTAAAAGAAAATAACCAACATCTCAGCTATTATTTCTAAAAATTGTAGTACTGGTAGAAGTAAAATTCACTGGTAGTTATTTGCACTTGAAATGATATTAATTAACCAGACTTATGGATCCTGTTCAGATTATATATGGACAAATGTAATAAGGCATTCTGTGAATCTGTCAAGATTGTGCTTAAAGCATAGGAGCCAATCCTGAAGATTCAAGATCAGAATGTCAACTACAGTTTGAATATTGACAGAAGTACTAATGTGTCTACTAAAGGTCTATTGGCTATTAGCTGGTTTTAGTAATGTTCCCTTTTAAATTACATTTTTATTTTTTTACATTAATTACATTTTATTCACTTTGTTTCCCAGCTGTATTTCCTCTCATTCCCTCCTAATCTCACCCTCCCTCCCTCATTTCCTCCCATTCCCCTCTCTAAGTCCACTGATATGGAGGTCCTCCTCGCTTTCCAAATGACCCTAGCTTATCAGGCCTCATCAGAACTGGATGCAATGTCCTCCTCTAAATACATCTGGGCACAGAGACTGATACTCCAACCAAGGACCATTCATGGATATAACCTAGAACCCCTGCTCAGATGTAGCCCTTGGCAACTCAGTATCCAAGTGGGTTCCCTAGTAAAGGAACAGGGGATGTCTCTGACATGAACTCAGTGGTTGGCTCACTGACACCCCCCCCCCAACCCAGAGGGAGGAGCAGCCTTGCTAGGCCACAGAAGAGGACATCATTTGTTTTAAAAAGGAGAAAATTAGTGAAAGAAGTTGGTTTACAGATCATATTCAATTTAACAACTTTTTATTTTAAGAAGCTCATTTCACTTTAATTTTGTTCTATTTAGTTCATATGCACACAATTTATGAGTGTAAAAGTTTCATGACTATAAAACAATCCAATTGACATGTTACTGTACTTACAGTTTTGTGATAAGCTACAGTTATTCTTCATTTGGAATCACATGTTCTTGAAGGTTTTAGTGTAGAGATATTTCACCTTAATGAGAAAGAGTGACTAATGCAGCTAGGATCACTCTCTATACAATATAAGTTTTACAACTTACTTTTCACTTTCTTCAATGTTTTTATTAATGAGCATTCTGTAGAACAATATATATATATGTAACCATATGTTTTATTCAAAATTATGTCATTCAAAAGCTGCTTTCAAAACATTTCTCAGAGAAAAATATACTTTGTTCTTGATAATATTAGTGATAAACAGGAAATAAAATATTTAGAGCCTGTTAAAGAAATTTGGCAGACTTATTTGTCTGTTGAATCTGAATATCTATACTTTTTTATGCTTTTCTCCAAATCCTTTTGTTTAATTCTACATTGGACAGAAAATAATTAAATAAATAAACTTTGTCATCTTACCACTCAAAGGACACACTTCTAAGAATGTTTGAATCTAAAGCCAATCAAGAAAAGACATTTTCTGTTTTTCTTACTCACCTGTTTTTTTTTTTTTTGTTTTAATAAAAAACAAAAGTATTTAATCATATCAAAATCTCAAAAGGGCAACAGGAAGGCATGTGTTCTGTACCTCCAAGCAGGTTTGAAACAAAATGAGGTAAAGAAAAAACAACATAGCTATCTCTCTGATTCTAGAGCAACAAAGATAACTTCCCTTGTTATTGAAGATTGTCTATAGAATTCTCTGCTTGAACTGTAGAGGGGATGCTGAAAGAATGTTTCAAGTTAAAATATATCAGTAATACATGAGATATTGAAACCAAGATAACTGGAGAAGCAAAATGTCAGACTTCCTATCATTGCCCAACAGTTGTATACTTTATTGCTCAATTTTCTTTTGCCTGTTAATGTTGATTCTATGTTCTTCATTCTTGTTTTTATAGAAATTCACTCAAGGTACTTACAAAACAAAAATAAAAATTTCTGGTTAGAAATTTAAATTTTTCTTTTAATTATTTTAGGGACATTATCTGTATCCTATGTTTTCTTGAAAGAATAATTCTCAATTTCATATGGAAAAAAAAAAAAAACCTAGAATAGCTAAAACAATCCCGTACAATAAAAGATCTTCTGGAGATGTCTCCATCTCTAATCTTAAAGCTGTACTATAGAACAACAGTAATAAAAACAGCATGGTATTGACATAGAAATAGACTAGTGGATAATGGAATAGAATCAAAGATCTAGAAATAAACCCACACACCTATGGAAATTTAATTATTGACAAAGAAGCCAGAACAATACAATGGGAAATAGACAGCATTTTCAACAAATGGTGCTAGTGTAACTGGATGTCCACATGTAGAAAAATGCAAAATATATACCTATAATCATCACCCTGCACTACAGTAAAGTCGACGTGGATCAAAGACCTCAACAAAAACCAGATACACGAAATCTGTTAGGAAAAAAAAAAAAGTGGCTAAGAGCCACTTGGCTCTCATTGGCCCAGGAGACAACTTCTGAACAGAACACCAACAGCCCAGGCTCTAAGATCAACAATCAACAATAAATGGGACCTTATGAAACTAAAAAGCCAGCTCTTTGTTCACCTCCTCCTGGGGTTGTTGCCTTGGAAGGCCACAGAAGAAGATGATGCTAGCCAGCCCTGATGAGACCTGGTAGGCTAGGGTCAGATAGAAGGGGAGGAGGTCCTCCCATATCAGTGGACTGGGGGAGGGACAAAGGGGAGAAAGGGAGGGAGGGTGGAACTGTGAGGATATGAGGGAGGAGACTACAGTGGAGATACAAAGTGAATAAATTGTAATAAAAATAATTAATTAATTAATTAATTAATTAATTAAAAGAAAATATGTGCTCCTAAAAGAATTTAATATGTTAGCCATGCATTTTTTTGTCTCATTTTCACCAAACTAACACACTTTTCTTTTTATTTTATTTTATTTTTATCAGTTACATTTTATTAATTCTGTATCCCAGCCATGCCCCGAACCCTCATTCCCTCCCAGTCCCTCCCTCCCTCCCTCATCACCACTGTGCCCCTTTCCAAGTCCACTAATAGGGGGGACCTCCCCCCATTCATCTGATCCTGTTTTATCAGGTATCT
>REGO01000566.1:666384-694882 GCA_010120015.1 Rhombomys opimus
CAGCTGTGCCGCTGTGCCGAGGTGGAGAGAGTTCTGGGGGAGGGGAGTGCCGCGAGATCAAAGGGCCGTTTCTCTCCTTCCCCAAACAAGTCCCCGGGTAACCGGAGACCAAAGTTTTCACCTCCTGTGATGTTCCCTGTCGGTCTAGAAATCTCCACCGTTGTCTTCCTGGGTTAGAGGTCCTTCCATTCACCAACTCAGAAGTTCAGGTATTCCACCGCTCAGAAACGGTGTGTGCTCGTGCCATCTTGGCCCCCATACAATGTTATAGTAACTGACTACTATGTTATTTTTTCTTTCAGTTATTTTATTACTTTAATTAGAGATATAATATATATACTCATCTTTTCATGTACTTGTCTCCATGCTAATTAATATGGAATCTGTTCTAGCACCATATTTATAACACATAAGTGGAATCCTTTTGTATAAAATATAAAATTTAAATTATGAAAGATTGTATCTAAATGGAAATGATTAAGGATAATTTGGTAAATTTTTGGCATAACTTCTTTAAACATTTGAAAAAATGTATATAAAAAACATGATAGCACAGATAGAGCAGAGAATGAGGGAATGTCCAACCAATGGTCTAAACCAAGACCCACCCCATGGAAGAGAGTCAACCCATGACACTCTAATGATACTCTGCTATACTTGCCAACAGGAACCTATCAGAGTTGTCCTCTGAGAGGCTCCACTCCACAATGCCTCAAAACAGATTCTGAGACTCACAGCCAAACACTGGAAGAGACATAAGGAGTCTAGTGGAAAAGTGGGGATGGGTGAATGGGGAAAGATAAAAAGACCTTGAAATGAAGGCTCCCTAAGAAGACAAACTCAGCCAGGGTCCAGAGGAGACTGTGGAGTCTGAAGCACCAACAAAAGACCATCTGAAAACTGGAACTAAGTCCTCTATGTATAGGTAGCAGATAGGTAGCTCATACTTCAAGTAGGTTCACCAGTAAGGGGAGCAGGGGCTATCTCTTACATGGACTCTGTTACCTGATTTTTGATCACTTCTTCATGAAGGGACTGCCTTACCAGGCTACAGGGCAAGAGGAGGATCTCAGTCCTCGTGCTATTTGATGAGCTGGGGTGATTGGGTTGGGGCCCCCCTTTTCTCTGGAATAGGGGATGGAGGATGGGGGATGGAGGTGGGACTGGGAGAACATGGGGAGGAGGCTAAGATCTGAATGTAAAGTGAATAAATAAATAAATTTTTAAAAATAAAAGTGTAAGGGTTGATAGGGAAGCTAACACATACATATTTTGTAGAATTTTATTTAAAATTTAACAGCTTTTAATGTTCACAACTGTCATTCAAATTAAAAATGTAGATCAATGTTCATAGGACAAAAGTTAGCTACAGTTAACAAATAAAATAGCAAAATGAGACACTTTGCTGTTTAAGTGGATTTAAAGCACTGGCATCCAGGAATTTATATTCTGTATACTATTGGTCACAGTTTTCAGCAGAGAAAATGCAATTTCTAGTTTATGATTCATTACAGATTAGTGCATTATAGCTGTATCACTGTTATTGGTTCTATAACCACATTATTAAAACCTCAAATAAGATACTTAATCATCCCTCTCCTTAGCCTTTCATCCACTAAGTGTGCCTACGGGGCAACTGCTCAAGTTAGTACATAATGTGGTTCCATCAGAACATCAAATATCAAGGCGAAAGTAGAATATAGACAGCACTGAGTATAGGAGCAGTTTTATTTCTGACACTTGCACCTCACATTAAATTGCAAAGTATCATTTGCCTCTGGGAACAGTAAGGGAATGTAAATGTTAATTTCAGCTCCTCTACGTTTGGGAGTTATTATCTCAACAAAATAAAACTTAATCATAGCCTTAACACTGCTTTAAGTAGGCATGCTAAAACAAGTTTGTTTAATGCAGACAGTATGTAATACAGAAACTTTCCCAAATAAAGTTGCAAAAATGCAGATCAGGAAGCATAGTCCCAAGGTACATGAATATTTTCTTTGTTGTTGTTCTCCAAAATTAAAAGAAAAATAAAGAGTTGACAGCAATATTTAGGAAAGGAAACACGACAAATATAGACATGCATGAGAATTTTTCCCTAAATCTTTCTTCAAATTTATATTTCCACTAGATTTTACATTATTTTTTGAGATGACAGCAGTTTTGAAGTTCTGCCCGAACATAGCACTGCCAGTAACACTGTATTTCTCCTGAGTATTTGAAATGGGGATAACATGAAATGAGCCACAATACAATACACAGGACTGAAAAATTAAATGTAACACTTAGAATTTTTCTTTTAAGCTCAGATAAAAGCAGTACAAAAATATTTTAAATATATTTTGAAGTTATATATATATTATATGTAGTAGGTCCATGTTTTTATCTTTGATATTTTAAAGTGTACATAATGTAAACAAAAATCATTTTTTAAGTTTTATTTTTTATATTAATTACAGTTTATTCACTTTGTATACCAGCTGTAGCCCCATCCTTCCTCCCTTCCCATTCCTATTCTTCCTCCCTCCCTCATCTCTTCCTATGTCCCTCTCCAAGTATACGGATGGGGAGGTCCTCCTCCCCTTCCATCTGACCCTAGCTTATCAGGTCTTATCAGGTCTGGCTGCACTGTCCTTCTCTGATGTCTGGCAAGGCTGCTCCCCATCCAGGAGAGGCAATCAAGAGCTAGCCACTGAGTTCATCTCAGAGACAGTCCTTGTTCCCCTTACTAGGTAACCCACTTGGATACTGAGCTGCCATGGACTACATCTGAGCAGGGGTTTACTCGGTAATATCCATGAATGGTCCTTGGTTGAAGTATCAGTCTCAGAAAAGAACCCTGAGCCCAGATATTTTGGTTTTGTTGCTCTCCTTGTAGAGCTCCTGTCCTTTCCAGATCTTACTATTTTCCCTTTCTTCCATAAGATTCCCTGTACTCTTCCCAAAGTTTGTTTATATGTCTCATTATCTGCTTTTATACAATGCTGGGTAGAGTATTTCAGGGCCTTCCATGGTAGGCTCCTGTTTTGTTTCCTGTTTCCTCCTTCTTCCAATGTCCGTCCCGTTTGCCTTTCTGAGTGAGGATTGATCATCTTACCCAGAGTCGTCTTAAGGTGTTCAGATTTAACAAAATCATTTTTAAATATCTGCTCTGTGTTAAAATATTTTTGCTTGCATTCATATATGTTTCTGGCTCTTATTGTTTTTTCCACACTGTTTTATACAATAATCCCTGAGCCTTGGGAGGAAGAAAAAACACACAGATGCCATATTGAAAAGCCTTATTATGAATTATAGTATAAAATTTATTCTAATTATGATATCTGATGCTCCTGAATTCCAGTTGAGTTAAGTGTTACAGTAAAGTTATTGATGACTCTCTGGTATGCCTTTCATTGAAAAGAGGCAAAGTATTATTTTAATATTTTAAGTTGAGTATAATAAAAAGATTATACTATGTAATATAAGCTTAGAAAAACAACTTTACTGGACTGAAAAATATGAAGCCTTCTCTTCTGAATATATTTAATGTTGTAATTGGAGTTAATATGTACTACTGTATATATCTTTTAGTAATGCTGTTTTTAATCCTAAACAGCTGTATACCCAAATTACCACACAGAGACTGGGATTTACTTAATTAACCTAGATCATAATGCTGGGCAATAGTTATTCCATCCTAAACTTCCAAGCCTATATAGTTTCCTAATGTTTAGATTCACCCATTATACTTGCTTTTAGTGAAATCTTAGATCCAGTCCACATCATTCCAATACCTTTCTTCCAGCCTCTCTCTCCCAGCTTCTCTCCTCTCTCTTCCTCTCCTTCCAGTCCTTCCCGTCTTCTGGCTCCTCCCTTCTCACACCTACTCCTTACTCTCCATTGCTCAACATTATAGCTCATTGTTTTATTTTGGCATGTTTACACAAAGTTGAGACAGGTGATGCTTAGAATAAGTATCAAATTGCAATGACTGGATTGAAAGCATGAGTGGTGGAGAGAAATCACCATTTGAATGCACAAAGGTAAGGTGTATACATTTCAAAAGAACATTATATAAACAATTTAAATATGTGAAACATCATACAGTTTAATATCAATAAGTACAAAAATGATAACCCTAAAGAGCGTTTCTATGCTTCAGTCATTCACCCACATATCACAGTCATTCATGCATTATGTGCATTATGTCAACATCAAATATTTGAGTGATACCTTTTTGCTGTATCTCTCTAATGAAGCTAACAACAGCCTCATCATTTTTACATATATATATATATATATATATATATGTATTTACATGTATAGAAAGACAAATGGGAATATATGGCAATAAAGATAATAGACATAGAGACAGAGATGATAGAGAGATGAATATATAGAGAGGCAGAGTCCAGGAGTCCAGGAGTCCAGGCTAATCATGAGCTTCTGACAACACTCCTACCATTGCGGTGAGGGAACTGTAAAAGGTGGCACTCCAGCTTTAATTATGTATTACCAAACCCTTTGGAGGGCTTTCCAGAATCATATTGTACAACCTCTCCAGTGAAACTGACCTTAGTTTGCATTCTCAAGTGCAAGTGAATAGCTGCCACTTCAAAAAGCCTAAGCATATCATTTTTCTCCTTTATTGGATATTTTTTGCATTGACATCTATTCAAAATTCAAGTCTTAGTTCATATTAATTACTTTAGAGGTGCTCACCCTGACCCAACTTTTCCAACATTAAAGAGATTATCTTCTTCATCTGTCCCATAGCATATTTCATATGAATACATGAAGGAGTAATTTAATCAACACAGGACAGACAATTTATCTAACACATAAAAACAACGCAGAACAAGAAATTTGTTTTAATAATGTAAGTGAAAGATTCATTCCTTTCAATAAGCTATGTAAAAACATATTACTGAAGAAAAAGACACTTAATTGGTTTATCCTTGCCCTTGTTAATTTAACTATCAAACAATGTAATAGGGGTGATAGATAAATGATGAAAATATATATTGCTATAACATTTATTTATATGGCTCTGGAAGCAAAAATTCACCTTTTTATCTATAAAAAACTTCATTTTAGATACATATATACATTCTTATGAAATCTGTATCACCTGGTAATGTAGAAAAATAAGAAAAATACTAATTGAGTTTTAATTCTCTCTTAGCACGTGATATGTATTAACAATTAATAAATGGTAGAATCTCACTATGACTTTAGTAAGATGTCACTTTCCTACCTTAAGTTGAACCATTAAAGAGAGAATATAGAATTCATTTGACAAGGCTATAAGATGCTAACAGATAACCTTTCATTATAGTGAAAGATAATAGAGATACTGAGATACAGTAGGATATGTAACTGATAGAGAGGATGAAATGCAAAGCAAAACTTAGCACTGAGGGAACTGGGTAGAACACGAGAAGAGAATACAGTAAGTGAATTTTCTTATCATTAACTTGTAAAGAAAGGGCCAGATAAGGTGGCTACTATCATAGGGTGAAAGAAAAAAAAAACTAAATAATATAATTTTCTGTAATTTTGTCAAGAATCCAACCAATAAGGACCAAATAGTACAAGAGAGAGAGCAATTTATTTTCACTACCAACAAAACATGTGATCATGGTTCACTGGATACTACTCCATTTATTTTTATATTTTCTTTTTTTTAATTTTTATTTTTCTTTTTAGTTACAATTTGTTAACTCTGTGTCCCAGCTGTATCCCGCTCCCTCATTCCCTCCCCCTTCCCAACTCTCTTCCTGGTATCCTCCCTGCCCCTTTCCAAGTCCACTGATAGGGGAGGACCTCCTCCCCTTCATTTGACCCTGTTTTATCAGGTATTTTCAAGGCTGGCTGCAAAGACCTCCTCTGTGGCCTAACAGGACTGCTCCTCCCCTGGGGGGGGGGGAGGTCAAAGAGCCTGCCCTTGAGATCCTGTTAGAAATAGTCCTTGTTCCCCTTACTTTGGAAAACTACTTGGTTACTGAGCTACCATTGGCCACATCGGAGCAGAAGTTCTAGGTTATATCCATAGATGGTCCTTGGTTGAGTGTCAGTCTGAGAAAAGACCCTGTGCCCGGATATATTTGGTACTTATAGAGCTCCTATCCTTTCCATATCATACTAATCATACTAACTCCCCTTCTTTCATATGATTCTCTGCACTCTGCCGAAGGTTTGGTTATGAGTCTTAGTGTCTGCTTTGAAACACTGCTAGGAAGAGTCTTTCAGATGCCTTTTACGGTAGACTCCTGTCATACATTCAATGCACATCCCATTTGTCTTTCTAAATGAGGATTGATCATCTTCACCCATGTCCACTTTCTTGATTATCTTCTTTAGATGAGTAGATTTCATTATGTTTATCATATCTTGTAGGTCTATATAAGCGAGCATATACCAAGTTTGTCTTTCTCCTTCTGTGATACTTCACTCAGAATGATCTTTTCTAGATCCCACCATTTGCCTGCATATTTCATGATTTCCTCCTTTTTGATTGCTGAGTAGTATTCCATTGTGTAAAAATACCACAATTTCTGTATCCATTCCTCTGTTGATAGACATCTCGGTTGTTTCCAAGTTCTGGCTATTACAAATAAAGCTGCTACAAACATGGTTGAACAAATGTCCTTGTTGTGCACTTGAGCTAATTTTGGGTATATACCTAGGAGTGGTATAGCTGGGTCTTGAGGTAGCACTACTCCTAATTGTCTGAGAAAGTGCCAGATTGACTTCCAAAGTGGTTGTACCAGTTTACATTCCCACCAGCAATGGAGGAGGGTTCCCCTTTCACCACAACCTCTCCAACATGTGTTGTCACTTGAGTTTTTCATCTTGGCCATTCTGATGGGTGTAAGGTGGAATCTCAGGGTTGTTGTGATTTGCATTTCCCTAATGGCTAATGAGGTTGAGCATTTCTTTAAGTGTTTCTCTGCCATTCGATGTTCCTCTTTTGAGAATTCTCTGTTTAGCATATTTTCTTAATGTTATTAAAGTTCATTGGTAGATAAAGTACAAAAAAGACAGTGTCCTTGTTCCCTGTCTTCTCCTACTTAAGATGTCTATCCTGTTTGCCCTTGTGAATGAGAATTTAAGCATCTTCCCTAGGGTCTTCCTTGTTGTTTAGCTTCTTTAGGAGTATAGATTTTAGTATGTTTATCTTATATTATATGCTTAATAACCACTTATGAATGAGTATATACCATGTGTGTCTTTCTGCTTCTGGGTTACCTCACTCAAGATGATCTTTTCTAGTTCTCACCATTTGCCTGAAAATTTCATGATTTCCTTGTTTTTTATTTATTTTTATTACTATTATTTATTACAATTTATTGAATTTGTATCCCAGCTGTGGACCCCTCCCTCGTATTCTCCCAATGCCATCCTCCCTATCTCTTCTATCCCTTGCCCCTCCTCTGGTCCACTGATAAGGGAGGTCCTTATATTTGACTCTAGCCTATCAGGTCTCATCCATACTGGTTGCATTGTCTTCCTCTGTGGCCTGACCCTGGCTCAGATGTAACCCTCAATGAGACTTGATAAGCTAAGATCAGATAAAAGGAGAGGAGATACTCCTGTATCAGAGGACTTGGGAAAGAGCATAGGAGAAGTGGGAGGACAGGTGGGTCTGGGAGGACATGAAAGAAGAGCCTGCAACAGGGATACAAAATAAATAAATTGTAATAACTAAATATATAAATAAAATTAAATTTAAAAATAGGTAAAAGCCAGTTATATCACACAACATATTAAAATATAATCTATATAAAGTACTCTATGTTTGGGAGTAAGAAAGAAGATCAACCAGAAGATCAGCTCCACACAACAATGTAAATAGAAGTTCTTCAAAATAATAGTATTGATGAAGTAAGAAAGAAGAAAAATGTGAGGAATAGGAGTAAGAAGAAAAGGTTAAGAAGGAAGAGGAAAAACCCCAAGTAAGAGTACAATAGTCACAGGACATTCCTCTCTCTGATCTACACCTCTCCCTTTGCCTTGTAAGGCCTCCTTGAGACACCCATACTACTTGTTCCCACATCATCACAGTCACCAAGGATGTGCTACATCTCCCTGCTCTTCTCTAGTTGGAAGATATTATAGGTTCTTGCATTAATCCCCTTTTCAAGATTGCACCCTTGTAAAACCTTGTAATTTCTTGCTGCACCTTGTAATTGTCTCTACAAGTCTGAGGAACTCTCTTACAGCTGGGAGAAAACAGAAAAAAGAAGAGATCATCATCCCTCTGCTTATTGGATTGGGTCCCATGGAAACTGCCGGAGCAGCCCCCATCCAAACATATCATCTGGCCAGTGACTTCCAGGACAAACTTGGACAGGAAATGGCTTCCAATGGAGACAATCTCGAGTCACTTCAAGGACAGATCACCTTCCTGGCAGGGTTGCCCTCCACACCTGGAGAGCCCTGGACTTACTCACTGCTGAACAGAGAAGGACTTGCATGTTGTTGGGGGAGAAATGTTGTTCTTACGTCAATGAATCTGGGCTGGTGGAACAAGATGTACAATGCTCAAATACATCCAGGCATGCTATGTTCTCCACACCCCTCCCCAGTGGTCTTCACACCCTTTGGTAGATTGGTTCCCTCCCCTCGTTGGCCTTATTGGAACCCTGCTGCTGCTGGCACCTTGCCTTATCCAGTTCTTAAAATGGCAAATCAGCAATATTGCTAAGGTCACTGCCAATTGGATTCTGGCTCAATACCAAGCAGTGCAAGCTGAGGGCTTCTATGACACCTCTCCTTTATAAAATAAAACAGTGGGAGATCTTGGACGCTGCTGTTAAGGTCGAAGTCTGGCATTACTAGAAAGCCCCTGAGCTCAGAGGTAATGACAGACTCCTTTCCTCAGCTGTGTTCCCTCCTCTCTGACTGATTTGGTGAAATCCCATATCCTCTAGGAAGTGTTACATAGCCCTCAGGTAGATTACAGGTCCAGCATTTCCTGGTGATTCCTGGAAATACCCTCTATAGGCTAATGAGATGTCTTGGTACCTTCACTTTCAGCCAGTGTCCTTAGTCCATCCCTCTGACCATTCCTGGAGTTCTTTCCCCACCCTCTCCCATTGCCCATAGGATAATTAAGTGCTATGTTCCCCTTCTTATGGTAGGATTGTGCTGTGGCATGCAAATAAAGTCTCCTAGCCCCAGCGAATCAAACATATCTACCCCTGGAACTCCTTCCACTGCCCAAGGTGTATAATATCCCTGATTCATGAAATAAACTCTCTCTCGTTCCATTCCTATACTATGATAATCTGAAATTCATCATTTATTTTGGAGAAAGTTGGGCTGCCCTCCTCCCTAAAGAATTTACCTCTGGACTGCTGCGATTGACTTCTAACCAGGCAGCCAAGTGTTGCTGGCCACTGCCAGCTTCTACCATTTACCAGCGTGTCAGTGCAGATCCCTGCTGATACATTTCTCACATCCTTTAGCTCACTGCAGTGCCGATCTGTAGGGACGAGCAGCCAGTTTTTCTCAAGCAGCCGTTCTGTCCACCTAAACCTGAACAGGCTGCTGCAACGGCCTCTCAGTTTCAGACCTTTGAGCCTCCATGAAGCATCCACAGACTCACTCCAGTCAGACTAGGCCCTCTTTGTCACATGGCTCTGGTTTCGGATCCCTGAGCTCTCAGCTGCCACCTAGCTTGGTGCTGGCAGCCCAGCTAAAAGAACAGCAATACCTTTTGTGAAGAAATATTTTCTCCCACACCTCTAGCTGAATGGGAGATCTTCTGGCATGTATCTCAGTTCCATGTTCTTGGCCTGGACACTGGCGTTTCTGGGAAAGACAGAACCTTTGAGTCCTTGCTTAATCCTCTTCTGTCCTGAAATTGACATAGCCCTGACCTTCCAGTGGAGAGGCATGTACTTTAGACAGGGCCTGAGTTTCCAGGGAGAGTAGCCGAAAGTTCCAGGCTCCCTTGGAAGAAGAATCCTAGGGGATCATGTAAATATTTTAGTGACATTAAGTATACTCATAAGGTGATACTTTGATAAGTCTGAGCAGGACTTATTAGAGCAGTAACACTTGGGCTAAGAATTCTTTCTATAATAGTTTCTGGGCTGGACTATTTTCAATTACTCCTTGAGGTAAGAAGATCCCAATAACTGGTTAGGTTCATTTATTCCTACTGTAAATGCTAATAGACAAATACCCTAAGTTACAGAACATAAACCCAAGCATGAATCTGTAACAAGTATCTTAAGATTGTTAGAACAAACATCACTTTTCTTTAAAAGGCATTAACAATGTCCAGATGAGCAACAGGATAATAAAATCCAAGTACAGGAGAAGTACAAAGCAGTAAAACCTGTGAGAACAACCAGGCAACAGAAAGAAATCTAAAAATATCCCAAAATGTTAGACTAGTTCCCATCTAAAGTAAAGTAGCATGGAACATAGACAAAAGTCTATAGGAGAAGAAGATAGCATTTCTAAAGTAGAAAACTTCGTTGTTCACATGTTCAAATAGCTTAAATACTTTGTCAGAAATAAACTGACATTTAAAAAAAGCAGGAAGAAAACTTCTGGAAAAAAAAGAATCTGATTTAAAAACAAAATCAGGTATTGTGACATGGAAGTTTCTGGATAACAGAAAACAAAGGACGGTGAAGGTAGATAAGAAACACACATCTCTCCGGGCTTTCCTACTGTGGATTGAATGTGACCAAGCTGCCTCAATCTCAGGCCACAGGGACATCTTCACCATTATGACTATACTCTCAATTATAGTAGAAAATAAGTACATCTTCTTTAGTTGCTTTTGTTAGAAATTTGCCTCAGGCAAATAGTAACTACATTAAGACAACGTATTTTCTAAAGACAGAAAATGTACATGTAAAACTAAGAATGAGGTTTATAAATAAACACAGCTACTGAAAAAAAATCATTTTATCTGTAAATAAATCTTTAAGTTAAAGGTGTAATTTATAATATTTAAAAGACATTTAAATACATTTTAACTAAATTAATGTGCTTTTTAGGAAAGGAACAATATTTATGAAAGAAAATATTTTATAGAGGTAGTAACAGTATGAATTAAAATATGGGATTTTAGCCAGGTATGGTGGTGCATGTCTTTAATCCCAGCACCCAGGGAGGCAGAGACAGGTGGACAGCTATGAGTTCATGGCTACCCTGGTCTACAAAGCAAATACAGGACAGCTGAAGCTACATAGGAAAACCCTGTTCTGAAAAACCAAAATAAATTTAACAAACAAACAAACAAACAAATAAATAAAAAGATTTCAACCTAAATGAAGTATTAGAAAGGTAATTCAGAAAATTAAAGGGCAATTTTTTTCAAACACTCTTTAAATTATGTTTACCTTTTGTAATTTCAAGATCATAATATATTTGCACTTTCTTCAAATTCTTCCATTCACCCATTTTTCTCTCTTTAAAACTCATGATCTTCTTTTTCATTGTTATAAAATGCATATATAAATATTTATATATGTATATTCCCAAATATTATCTGCTCAGTTTGTATAAAGTTATTTATATGTATGTTTTCAGGGCTGACCATGTGGTATAAAATAAACAACTGAGATGCGCTTCCATGGGAAAGACTTTTCCTGTTCTTGGCATTCCTTAGCTGCCTGTGTTTCTTTGTGGTGAGCTGAGGCTTTGTGAGATGTTCTCCTCTACTTTGGCAAATCTGTTGGTGTAACTTGATTGAGAAAAAGCTTTACTTGTAATTGAAACTTATGGCTTTGGATTTTCTTTTTCAATTAAAAGGCATATATTAAATCTAAAGGAATACAAGAAAACATAGAGGCATCCATAATTTTAATCACTAAATCTTAAAATTCAAATATGATATTTTTTAAAAATATAATTATAAGCATCTTTTTGGATAACCATTTTGCTTTCTTTTTAATTAATTTTTATTTTTATATTAATTACAGTTTATTGACTTTGTAAACCAGCTGTAGCACCCTCCCTCATTCCTTCCTCAACCCCTCTCCAAGTCCACTGATAGGTGAGGTCCTCCTCCCCTTCCATCTGACCCTAGCTTATCAGGTCTTATCAGAACTGGCTGCATTGTCCTCCTCTGTGGCCTGGCAAGGCTGCTCTCCCATCGGGGGGTAGTGGTCAAAGAGTCAGCTACTGAGTTCATGTCAGAGACTGTCCCTGTTCCCCTTACTAGGGAACCCACAGGGAGACTGAGCTGCCATGGGCTACATCTGAGCAGAGGTTCTAGGTTATCTGCATAAATGGTCCTTGGTTGGAGTATCAGTCTCAGAAAAGAGCCCTGTGCCCAGATTTTTTGGTTCTGTCGCTCTCCTTGTAGAGCTCCTGTTCTCTCCAGATCTTACTATAAAAAACATTATAAACTGATAAATATTTTAATGTCTGCTTAATTTTACGATGAAATATACTTTCTATTCTGCCAGCTAAAACATTTCAAAAAGAATCCCTCAATGAGTGTGATAAGTTCCCCTGGTACACAAATTAAAATCATGTCCTACAAAAGGAAACACAGAATTTGGGGAAATGGCTAATAATGACAAGTCGCTAGACTCATCCTGAGCTGGTAACTGTCAAAACTAACTATGGATATATTAGTATTTGATATTCTCTACTGCTCAGTCCTATACATATTAGTGGCTTAGTAACATGACTAAAGTAAGAACCAAACATTTTTCATAGTCTATTGAAATGTAAAAATAATAATAATTAAAATATGGAGTATTCTGCCAAAAAGACAAAGAAAAAGCTTTATTTGGTTAGAAAACTACTTTAAGTATTCTGTCTGTATGCCAGTAATATGTACAGAATGACACAGATTACAGTTCTTTGTCCACGATTATGATATACTTTTACCTTTAAAGAATACAAGAACCTCAGGTGATTTTAAGTTCTTGGAACAAATCGTCAGTTTTCTTTCATTACGTCAGTTGAGATTGTAGGTTTCTGCATGTCGCCTTTGTTTAACTCTATTGTATCCACTGGGTTGACCATCATTCTTGATCTGTCCCCATTTCTCTAAATTTGTTCTCTATACTCAGCTCAGTAAACACAATTGGCACAATTGTAGGTTTAAAAAAATCCATTTTCCCTTTAACTTTTAAGGTAAATCAAAACTATACTTGTCTCTAAAAATTCTTAATGTCATCTAGACTCCGCATTGAATCCTATAGCCAGGAGAAAAGATACCTCAATCCACATGAACACTGCCAAATTTAAAGATTTATTTTAGAAAAAAAAATACTCTGAAGAGGTGTGTTTTAAAGTATGCCAGAAAGTACAACTAATAGAAAAGCTTATATATGGCCTTTGTTAGAGGACTTGTTACCTTACCATATATGTCTGCCACCTCAGTCAAACAATTTTCTTACTATGATGTTATTTTACCCAATATTTGAGTATTATAGAGAATATTCTAAAAGGACTGGCTCATGATTTTGCACTGATCAAGTTAGAGCAATAAAAAAACAGCATTTCTTTTACTTCTTTGTTTTAATTAAATTTCTATTTTTTTAAATATTAGTTACAGTTCATTAACTTTGTATCCCAGCTATAGCAGACTCCCTCATTTCCTCCCAACCCCACCCTCCCTCCCTCCCTCATCTCCAGCAGCCTTGCTAGGCCACAGAGGAGGACTTTGCAGCCATTCCTGAAGATACCTGATAAGCTAGGGTCAGATGGAAGGGGAGGAGGACCTCCCTTATCAGTGGATTTGGAAAGAGGCAGGGAGGACATTTCTTTTAGTTCTAATGGAGCGTATTGTCATTGTCAGTTTTATCTTCAAGTTTTGCCTCTACCTCTCAATAAACTGACTTGGGGTTTCTTCAACTCTGTCATCTGTCTCAAAAGAATAGCCTTAGTCCCAATGTGGCACAATGGTTAAAAGTCCAAAATTGAGAAGGAAATATCCAGCTTCCAAATATCATTTATGTTACTCAATCATTCTATACCAATTTTCTACATTTTGTCTGGAGACGAAATCTAGCAAGATCCTATAGTGTCACATGACACACATTTAGTATTGCCAGAGTGGTGTCTGGTATTTGCTATGCATGAGAATATATTTTACAACTGTTGTGGCGCTGTTAACTCTGGTGCAGCACTCTTACTGGGTTCAGCCATTTTAACTCTGGAAAATGTTTATTAGATGCCAATATTTGTTTTCTAGGTCAAACAATAAAAGAGTAAATATTGAGTTCTTGTCAAGTGTTTGTTTGCTGTGACAATGACATTTAGGATGTTAATATTTGCTAGAAAAGTATTCTCCTGTTGTGCTACAACCCCACCCCATCACTTTCAGCTCTGAGTTTGAACCAGAGTCTTCTTAATTTATTCAGGCTGCCACTGAAGTCTTTTGGTAATCCAGGAGAGACTTGAACTCATGTCCTATTCTTTCATTTTCTCCTGTGTGTTGCATTATAGGTCAGCCCCTCAAGACTGGATCAGTTTCTCCATTTTCTTGACAAGTCCTCATTTCCTTGATCTTGCTCACATTTCCCTATATGTTTTTTTTTAATCCTTCTTCTTCACCATTTCTAGTTGCCATCACTCTCTCTCTTTCCACCATAGCCAAATTTATTTTGAGAATGGTTGCAACTTCAACCAAGAATATTTCAGACTGCTTCAATGATGCACAGAGCAATTACCTCCCTTTAAAGAAGACATCTGGACACCACCTAGGTACCTGGTTGTGATCTACATTTGTATAGTGCTCTTTACTTTGTTATGGGCTCTCTGATTATTAAGGCTTTTGGACTTTATCTTAAAAACTGTAGCAAACTCTCAATGAAGTCTCATCTATTCATCACCGCAGTCTCAGCCTAATGATTTTATTCAGTTGTAAATCAAGTTCACAATTTCTGCTGTCTCTTCTGGGATTCAAATATCCACAAGGAACATGGGACCTCCTGTGTATGACAGATGCATACACTTCATCCATTGGCCAATGTTTCAACCGTAGCACATTGCCAGATTAACAATTTCCTCTACACAATCTACCTCTCCACATGATGAATACATTGTTTTTTTTTAAACCAGTAGTATGAAACAACAGTTGAATCAAAGACAATAGAGTAATAATTAACAGTGTAAAATATATTTTATATACAAATATGCACTTTAAAAATATAATCATAAACTGACTGTAGAATTTTCCACTCCAGTTTGGTACTTTATTACCTTATGTATAGTAAAAAGTTATAATTATCACCAAACTGGTATTTATGTTCTCCACAAATGTCTAGACACTTAACAAATACATATTTACATATCCCATTATACTATAAAAATATATTATATAAATTTATATAAAATTATGACATCAAATACACAGTTTTATGAATTCCTATTTTATATGTTTAAAGTTATAAAATCTAAAGTGTAATTTATTTACACTAATTTAAATTTTTATATAAATACTTTATTTGTATAAAAACATTAGTTTTTTTCTGTGCCTGGATGTTTAGGTGAATTTCAACACATTTTTCTAAAAAAATTTATGTGCTCTGGAATTTTAGTTTATATTTATCTTTGTATAATGTGGAAATTTACCTGGGGAATTAATCTAGTAAGAAAATTGGTGGTCTGTGAAATATTTCATTAACAATATGATTCTCTTGCCAAGTTCATCTCAGAATTATTATGTCAATCTGCAGTTTAATTAAGGTAGAAGAATGTTCTCAAATTGTTCTGTATCATTGCCACCATTTTTGATTATGTGATATTTTAATATATGTGCTGAAATCTGTGAAATCTTTTCTCAAGAAAGTTTTATTTTGTACATCTTTTATACTTCTTGATCTTAAGCTTCTTTTTATAATTTATTATCCTCTCTTGTTAATTATCTGCTTTCTATTTCATCTCTGCTATTCTAATGAGTTTAGGCCACTTTAATTGGAGATACTTTGTGTATTTGCTTCATGTTTATGAGTATTCATTGACTTTTTATATCACATATTTTTAAATCTTGCCTTTATTTTAAAATTTCTTGTTTTATAATCAAGATTTGATATTTAGTTATGACATGTATCAGAAGATAGAAACCTATGATATATCAACTGAATTTGATAAGCTCCCATTTTTTAAAGTGTCATGAGCAGGCTACTGTAGTATTTATGATGGATTTAAAAAAAAAGGAAGAGACAGAGATCTTAAAAATAATAATGAGGTGCTACATTTATTTTAAGTAGTTTTTATTGTTTACTTAATAGGCTAATGGTTTATTGCCTGTATAGTTTGGTTTTAGCTGAATTTGCAGGTTTTTATATTGGGGGCTTGTTGTCTCCATGTTTATTTACATTAGATTTCAAATATTTGAACTCATGTTCAATAAGAATTTATTTTTTGCTTTCTCAGCATTCTTTGTTTTATTTTTAAATATTTTTTTGTCTTTTTTATTAATTACACTTTATTCACTTTGTATCCCCCCATAAGCCCCTCCCTCCTTCCCTCCTAATCCCACCCTTCCTCCCCTTTCTGCATGCATGCTCCTCCCCAAGTCCACTGAAAAGGGAGGTCCTCCTCTCCTTCCTTCTGACCTTAGTCTATCAGATTTCATCAGGAGTGGTTTCATTGTCATCTTCTGTGGCCTGGTAAGGCTGCTCCCCCCTCAGGGGGAGGTGATCAAAGAGCAGGCCAATCAGATTATGTCAGAGGCAGCCCCTCTTTCCATTACTATATAACCTACATAGACACTGAACTGGCATGGGCTACATCTGTGCAGGGGTTCTAGGTTATCTCCAGGCATGGTACTTGGCTGGAGAATGAGTCTCTGGAAAGACCCCTGGGTTCAAATTTTCTGGTTCTGTTGCTCGCCTTGTGGAGTTCCTGTCCTCTCTAGATCTTACTATTTCCCACTTCTTTCATAAGATTCCATGCACTCTGCCCAACAGTTGGCTATAAGTGAAACTGAAAACTTCTGTAAAGCAAAGGACACCGTCATCAAAACAAAACGAATGCCTACATATTGGGAAGGAATCTTCACCAACCCTTTATCTGACAGAGGGCTAATGCCCAGTATATATAAAGAACAAAAGAAGCTGAAAAGCAGCAAACCAAGTAATCCAATTAAAAAATGGGGAAAAGAGCTAAACAGAGAATTCTTGATAAAGGAATATCAAATGGCAGAGAAACACTTAAAGGAACGCTCAATAGCATTAGCCATTAGGGAAATGCAAATCAAAACGAACCTGAGATTTCACCTTACACCCATCAGAATGGCCAAGATGAAAAACTCAAGTGACAACACATGCTGGAGAAGTTGTGGAGAAAGGGGAACCTTCCTCCACTGCTGGTGGGAATGTAAACTTGTACAACCACTCTGGAAATCCATCTGGCACTTTCTCAGACAACTAGCAATAGCGCTTCCTCAAGATCCAGCCATACCACTCCTAGGCATATATCCAAAAGAGGCTCAAGTATACAATAAAGACATTTGCTCAACTACATTTGTAGCAGCTTTATTTGTAATAGCCAGAAGGTGGAAACAGCCTAGATGCTCCTCAACTCAAGAATGGATACATAAATTGTGGTACATCTATACAATGCAGTATTACTCAGCAATGAAAAATAAGGAAATAATGAAATTTGCAGGTAAATGGTGGGACCTGGAAAGGATCATCCTGAGTGAGCTGTCCCAACAGCAGAAAGACACACACGGTATATACTCACTCATATGGACATATAATATAGGATAAATCTACTAAAATCTGTACATCTAAAGAAACTAATCAAGAGGGAAGACCCTGACTAAAATGTTCAATCCCCATCCCAAAAGGCAAAGAGGATGGACATCCGAAGAAGAAGAAAACAGGAAACAAGTTAGGAATCTGCCACAGAGGACCTCTGAAAGGCTCTGCTCTGCAGACTATCAAAGCAGATGCTGAGACTTATGGTCAATAAAAATTTTTAAAGGAAATGTTTGGAAACTCGTGGCAAAAGTTTTGACTTTTACCTTTTTTTTTCTTTTGGATTTTTGCAATTGAGGTACTTCTTATATGATTTCTAAAAAAGTGTCTATATTCTATTGATTTGTTGGTTTGGAAAGCCAGAAGTTTTACAGTATCATTCTATACTTGTTTTGTTTTTTTTTTTTGAATTTTTTTTTTTTTTTTTGTGATGCTGTCTACATCCTGTGTTTTCTTGGGTATAGTTGATTTTGTTAGATTGGATTTTTCCTTCTACTATCTTCTGGGGACAGAACATATCACAATTTCAAAAGCCAACTTTTTGATTGTTTGTATTTGTCTTCCTACCTTGTTTTGAGTAAATCTTCACACCCTTGCTTCCACTGACAATATCTGAGTTGTTCTCACGCTATCATTGTAGTCCATAAGATTTCTATGCTCTTTATCACCTCTTTTGTGGGTTTGCCCTGAAGATTTAGCATAATTTCTTGCACAATGAAATGTGCTCATAAAACAGTGTGTGATACATTGCATTGAGAACATGAGCATCTAAACGATTGAGTCTAGTGCATTGCCTGAAATGAAATTCTTTGTCCAGTTGTTGAAACCTGCTATGTAGGAAACTTCTCACACTCACATATCCCCTCTGTAAGCTTGCATAACTAGGGACTGCAGAGTACATTTATTACAATTACTACAATTCTAATTCTTGGTTATCACCCAAAGATTTGTTCTATTTTCCAGCCTTATTCATAGACAGCTGGAATACATAATTATTATTTCTTACATTCATTGCCAAATAACATTTGATTACTCTTTCTTTACTCAATAACATCTCTCTTTGATTCATCCTCTTTTATTATAATAAGGAACTTTCACTGCAGTAAACTATTTAGTGATTTCCCTAATTCTTTATGGTTTTTCTGCTCTTTAAATCCATATTTACATGAACCTAGTGTCTCCATCTTATATGTAGGCCATAATACATTTGTTCTCTTCTTCAATACAACTCTTTTAGTTCTAATTTAAAGATGATGTGTGCTTTCTTTACTTTACAAAAAAGTCTAAACCACATCAAAATAGCAACCCTAATTAAAGATAAAAGCTTAATATTATCACAGCTACCTATTCTTCACCTCTATATTCATGTACGCTATACTTGTTGAATATTTTTATTATTAAGTTAATTCTTTCAGCTACTGTCTTATAATTGATTGAGAAGGAATTTTGAGCAAAAAATATTGCATAGTGGGAAATTTATTCAATGATTTTTTTTTTATTACAATATGTCAAGCCTTTCCTGAAGTCTAGAAACTTTGAGGTCTTGGTCAGATTCTAAAACTGAATTTAATCATGTTGTCACATGCTGCAGTCCTCCATATATACCCAAATTCCATACATACTCAACCCACATCATCTCCAAAACAAACAAACAAAAAACTGGAAAAAATAGTTGTAACAGAAACAGAGGAAGTGAGAGTGGACATGTCTCTGACATTTTTGTCTGCTCTTGGGACGCTATCTGCTTGTGGGTAGCCTTGAACAGGCTCAATATGAGGACTTTTGCCTGGTCCTATCTTATCTTTCTTTTTTCCACATTTGGTTGTTGTATCTTGGAGGTCTTCTTTCTGGAGGAAAATGTAAGGGAAATGGATCTAAGGGAGAGGAAAGGTAAGGGATATGGCAAGAGTAAAGGGAAGAAAAACTGTGGTATGGATATATTGTATGACAGGTGAATCTGTTTTCAATTAAAAATAAAGCTAGTGTACAAAGTAGTTAGTTCAATTTTGACATTTTCATATAGGTGAGTTATTATTCTTTGCTCTTATCTATTATTTTGATCTGCGGTCTGTTATGCTTCTTTGCCTTTGTATTAGATATATTTCATTACCACCTTTTTTACCTGCTCTGTTAAGATCTTTCATTTTCCTATTATAATTTACTTTTTATTTTAAAAAAAATTAACATAGGCACACAAGTATTCAAAATGTGTAAATTTCAAAATTAGTATCTATATGCAAAAGAAAGCATATAGTAACACAAAAGAATTCTTTGCTACCATGAAAGACATTGCTGTCATGAGACTAACAGAACATGTGTGGATTGCAAGACCTGGAAAATATTATATTAAGCAAAATTAGGAAGATTCATATTCAAAATGAAATGCCTATATCTCATGGATTATTAAGATCAACTAAAATATGTGACAAGAAGTAGAAGAAAAGTTTATTTTAACATCAAAACAATAAAAATGTGACCATAGTAGCTGGTCCTTGGGTTCTCTACTTATGAAGTTATGAGGCTGGGACATAAGATTAAAAATAAGAGGGCATGTAAAATGTGTCATCAGAATCATGGCTTATGAGCAAACCAAAAAACAATGGATTTGCTAATTCATCAGAAACATAGGAAAATGATTTCAAATCTATGCTTATCCAGTTATTAGAGGCACATAAACAGGAAATAAACAAAACTCTCAAAGAAATACAGACAAGTACAGTCATACAAATAGAGGCAGCAGTTGAGGCACAAGTAAATAGATGCACACACAAAAAAAAAATAGAGGCCATCGTAGGAAGACAAGAATCCATATTCAAGAATATGAAGGAAATGGTGCAAGGGATGAAAACAGAATTAGAATCAATAAAGAAAATACAAACAGAAAACCTTGGAACTGGAGAACTTAGAGAAAAGATCAGGAACCAAAGGTAAGCATCACCAACAAAATACAAGAGATGGAAGCTTGTAGAGAATCTCAGGCAATGAAGATATAATTACAGAAATTGATAATCTCTCAAAGAAAAAGAAAATCAGGAAAGTTCCAAAAACAAAGAATCTAAAAAAGATCAAGGATGCCATGAAAAGACTGAATCTAAGAATAATAGGAATAGAGTAAAAAGAAGATTCCAGGCTCCAAGGTCCAGAAAATATTTTCAAGAAAATCATAGAACAAATTTTCTCAACTTAAAGAAAGAGATGTCCAAAAACATACAAGAGGCCTTCAGAACACCAAATAGACTAGACCAGAAAAGAAACTCCTCAGGTCACAGAATAGTCAAAACACTAAATCTACAGATCAAAGTAAAAAAAAAAGACAGGAATGGAAGAAGGCTAAGTAACATATAAAAGGAGACCTATAAGAATCACACCAGATTTCTCAACAGAAACTATGAAAGCCAGATACCAACCCAGACTACTATACCTGGCAAAGATTTCAATTAACATATGTAGAGAAAACAAAATATTCCACAACAAATCTAAACTTAAACCATATCTACACAAAAACCAGCCCTACAGAAGATACTAGAAGAAAAAGTCCAATCCAATGAAAACAACTACAGCCAAGAAAACACAGGATATAGATGACTCCACAACAAAGAATTAACAGAAAACAAGCACTGATACACAGTAACAACACCAACTACACAATAAACTGAACTAACATTCATTGATCACTATTATCTACCAACATCAAAGGACACAACTCTCCAATTAAAAGACAAAATTCTGCTGCATCAAATCTAAAGGAAATGGTCAATTTTCTTGATAGATTCCATTTACCAAAATTAAATCAAATTATTTATTTTGATAAATAAATTAATTAATTAAATATTCATATATAACTCAAGGAAATAGAAGCATTCATCAAAATTGTCTCCCCTCAAAAAAGCCCATGGCAAGATGGTTTCAGAGCAGAATTCTACCAGACCTTCAAAGAAAAGCTAACTCCAATTCTCTTCAAACTATTCCACAAAATAGAAACAGAAGGATCATTACCAAACTCATTCTATGAGACCACATTCACCTTGATACATAAACCACACAGATTCAACAAAAAAAGAAATTCAGACCTAAATCTCTTCGGAACATTGATACAGAAATACTCAATAAGATGCAAATCTAAGAACACATAAAAGATATCCAACATGAACAAGTAGGCTTCATACTAGGCATGCAGGGGTGGTTCAATATATGGAAATTCATTAATGTAATCCACCATATAAACAAACTGAAGGAGAAAAAACACATAATCATCTCCTTAGATTCCTAAGAAAGCATTTGATAAAATCTAACACCCATTCCTGTTTAAAGTCTTGGAGATATCAGGAATACAAGGCACATACCTAAACATAGTAAAGGCAATATAGAGCAAGCCTATAGCCAACATCAAACTAATTGGAGAGAAACTTAAATCAATCCCACTTAAATCAGGGACAAGGCAAGGCTACCCACTTTCTCCATATTTTGTCACAGAGTGCTTGAAATCCAAGCTAGAGTAATAAGACAACTAAAGGAAATCAAGGAGATACAAATTGAAAAGGAAGAATTCAAAATATCACTATTAGCAGAAGATATGATAGTATACAAGAATGACCCCAAAAATTCAACCAGAAAACTCTTTCAGCTGATAAAAACCTTCAGAAAAGTGGCTGGATACAAAATTAACTCAAAAAAATCAGTGACCCTCCTGTATACAAAAGACAAAAGAACTAAAAAAGGAATTAGGAAACTACACACTTCATAATAGCCACTAATAATATAAAGTACCTAAGTGTGACTCTAACCAAGCAAGTGAAAGACCTGATTGAAAAAAAACCTTAAGTCACTGAAGAAAGAAATTGAAGAAGATATCAGAAGAGGGAAAGATCTCCCGTGCTCATGGATCCATAGTATTAACATATTGAAAATGGCCATCTTACCAAAAGCAATATACAGATTCAAGGAATTCCCATCAAAATTACAACACAATTCTTTATACAGAACTTGAACAAAAAATTCTCAACTTCATATGGAGAAACAAAAAACCCAGAATTGCTAAAACAATCCTATATAACAAAGAGGCTCAAGTACACAAAAAGGACATTTGCTCAACCATGTTTGTAGCAGCTTCATTTGTAATAGCCAGAAGCTGGAAACTGCCCAGATGCCCCTCAGCTGAAGAATGGATGCAGAAACTGTGGCACATCTATACAATGGAGTATTACTCAGCAATGAAAAATAAGAAAATCATGAAATTTGCAGGTAAATGGTGGGACCTGGAAAGGATCATCCTGAGTGAGTTGTCCCATGAACAAAAAGACACACACGGTATATACTCACTCATATAAACATACAACAGAATAAACCCACTAAAATCTGTACATCTAAACATACTAAGCAAAAGAGAAGACCCTAACTAAAATGTTCAACCCCCAACCTGAAAGGCAAAGAGGATGGACATCAGAAGAAGAAGAAAACAGGAAACAAGTTAGGAACCTGCCACAGAGGACAATCCTATATAAAAAAGAGGGTCAAGTACACAAAAAGGACATCTGCATAACCATGTTTGTAGCAGCTTTATTTGTAATAGCCAGAAGCTGGAAACAGCCCAGATGCCCCTCAACTGAAGAATGGATGCAGAAATTGTGGTACATCTATACAATGGAGTATTACACAGCAATGAAAAATAAGAAAATCATGAAATTTGCGGGTAAATGGTGGGACCTGGAAAGGATCATCCTGAGTGAGTTGTTCCAGAAACAAAAAGACACACACAGTATATACTCACTCACAAAAACATACAACAGAATAAACCCACTAAAATCTGTACATCTAAACATACTAAGCAAAAGAGAAGACCCTTAGTAAAATGTTCAATCCCCATCCTGAAAGGCAAAGAGGATGGACATCAGAAGAAGAAGAAAACAGGAAACAACCTAGGAACCTGCCACAGAGGACCTCTGAAAGCCAGAAGAAGAAAACAGGAAACAACCTCAGAACTTGCCACAGAGGGCCTCTGAAAGCCTCTGCCATGCAGACTGTGAAAGCAGATGCTGAGCCTGATGGCCAACTGATGGGCAGAGTGAATGGAATTTTATGTAAAAAGTGGGAAATAGTAAGAGCTGGAGAGGACAGGAACTCCACAAGGAGAGCAACAGAAAAAGAAAATTTGAACACAGGGAACTTCCCAGAGAATCATACTCCAACCAAGGACTATTCATGGCGATAACCTAGAACCCTGACAATGCAGCCACTTCTGATGAGAACTGATAGACTAAGATCAGAAAGAAGGAGGGGAGGACCTCCCTTATCAGTGGACTTGGGGAGGGGCATGCAAGCAGAAAGGGGGGGAGGGTAGGACCGGGAGTGGAGGAGGGAGGGGCTTATGGGGGGATACAAAATGAATAAAGTGTAATTAATAAAAGTTAAATAAAAAAATAATCAGGAGGAGTATCAATCCCTTAACTCAAGCTGTACTATAAAGCAATACTAACAAAAACTGCATGGTAGTGACATAGAAAGAAAATGATGGATCAATCAAATTGAATAGAAAACCCAGAAATAAACTCTCACACCCATGGTTATTTCATTTTTACAAAGAAGCCAAAACAATAAAATGGAAAAAGGACAGCATATTCAACAACTGGTGTTAGCCTAACTGGATGCCTACATGTAAAAAAATGCAAATAGATCCACATTCATCACCCTGCACAAAACTAAGGTCCAATTGGATCAACAACCTCAACATAAAACCAGACACACTAAATCGGTTAGATGAAAAAATGGGAAGAGACTTGAACTCATTGGCACAGGAGACTACCTCCTGAGTAGAACACCAACAGCACAGACTCTAAAATCAACAATCAATAAATGGGTCCTCATGAATCTGAAAATCTTCTGTAAAGCAAAGGACACTGTCATCAGAACAAAATGACAGCCTACAGACCATACCATTCCTAGGCATATATTCAAAATATGTTCAAGTACACAACAAGAACATTTGCTCAACTATGTTTGTAGCATCTTTATTCATAATAGTCAGAATCTGGAAACAACCCAGAGGACCTTCAATTGAGGAATGGTACAGAAATTGTGGTACATTTACACAATGGAATACTACTCAGCAATTAAAAACAAATAAATCATGAAATTTGCATGCAAATATTGGAAACTTAAAAAGATCATCCTGAGTGAGGTATCCCAGAAGCAGAAAGACACACATGGTATATACTCATTTATAAGTGGATATTAGAAATATAATATAGGATAAACATACTAAAATATGTATACCTAAAGAAGCTAAGCAAGAAGGAGGACCCTGGGTAAGATGATCAATCCTCACTTAGAAATACAAATGGGAGGAACATTTGAAGAGGGAAAAAACAGGGAACAGGACAGGATCCTAACTGAGGGCTTTTGAAAGACTCTACCCAGTAGAGTATCAAAGCAGATGCTAAAACTCATAACTCAACATTTGGCAGAGTGCAGGGACTCTTATGAATGTAGGTGGAGATAGAAAGACCTGTAGGGGGCAGAAGCTCCGCAAGGAGAGCAACTGAACCAAAATATCTGGGCCAGAAGTCTTTTCTGAGACTGATACTCCAACCCAAGACCATGAATGGATATAACCTAGAACCCCTGCACAAATGCAGCCCATGGCAGCTCAGTGTCCAAGTGGGTACCCTAGTAAGGAGAACAGGAACTACCTCTGTCATGAACTCAGTGGTTGGCTCTTTTATCACCTCAGCTAAGAGGGGAGGAGCCTTACCATGCCACAGAGGAAGACAATGCAGCCAGTCCTAATGAAACTTGATAGGCTTGGGTCAGATAGAAAGGGAAGAGGACCTCTACTTGTCAGTGGACTAGGGGAGGGACATGAAGGAGGAGAAAAAGGGAGAGTAGGATTGGGAGGAAACAAGGGAATGGGCTACATCCAGGATACAAAGTGAATAAATTGTAATAAATAAAATTTTTTTAAAAAACATATAAAATGAAGATAAAAAGATTACTATGTACTTTTATTTATTTAGTGATTTTAAGGTTAAAAATTGTGGTGTTAATGTTTCTGACTAGACTTCAGAAAATAAACTAAATGTTGTTTTATGATTATTTTGCTTATTCAGTTATTGTCACCGTATTTATTACTTAAATGTGAAACACAGCTGTTGTTCCATTTTTATTTCCTAGTGCTGTTCACTGCTTCACACAGGAAAGGACCTAGAGTAGTTTTCATATCTATAACTATTTTCAATTCAATTTTAGTTCATCAAATAAATAATGTTGAGTTCCCAAATGGAAAGTCATGCCATCCAGTCCAACAGATGACCTCAGTTTTGTTCCTTTGTTGTTAACTTATATCCACTGACTCAAAACCTATACATCCGGTTTTTTTTTTTAACGATCAGTGTGATTTCTTTATATAGTTACTGGCCACATGGAAGATGCTATGTATCTGCTTTCAGGACTTTTGTGGAGGCTTGAATGAGACTGAGAAGTCATAAGCAGTGGCATACTTGGTCTTTTCTCTGGATTTACTGCTTAGCAAATGATGAATTCAGCTTTTAGAGTTAGTTTTGAACATATAGTGCTGTATTGCTTATATATTAACAGATGCTTAAATTAAAAAAAATTATCCAGCCCCACATAATCAATTTTTATTAAGTTAAAACACTTATCTGTTGGTGAGTAATTTAATTGTCCAAAAAAGACAAATGTATCTTTATTAAAATTAAATACATAAATAACATTATTTGGTTACTGATTTCTGTAGCTTCTAAAAGCTGTGTGTGCATTTGTGTGTGTTTGTATGTGTTTGTACTGTGCAAAAAGATACCTTGGATTATGGGCTTATAGACAATTTCAGAGAGGCTTTGTCCTTTTTCCATGTTGACATTTCTAAGAGAATGCATGACTGCATAAAGCAACTAAGGATGTATGTTGGTAGAGAAATAGTATACTAATAATATTAAATTTAAAACCTTAAAAGCACATTGTAAATTTAGTAAATGTTTGTTTTATTGCATTAGAATAATATCACAATCTTTGGCAGTGTTTTGTGATTTCTATATACTCATTTTTGGCATGAAAGTATTCTCATGCTAAAATTTAGTTTGCATCATATGTAGAAACATCATATATCAGATATAATGTAAAAACAAGAGAAAATATTGAAATTTTATTTTTTACAATTGTATTTTACACACAAAATTTCTATATTTATGCAATAACATAAAACACAAATAAATTTCTACTCAGAACAAATATTTAATTTACTTTCACCAACAGTGTCAGCCAAAATTATACTAACTCTGTTATACATGCAGAGTTCTTTGTACTGAGAAGAGTCAAATTTAAGCCTCCTTGAAAAAAAAAATACCTCTAAGTGAATTACTAACATTTTCAAAGTAAGAGGAGCAGGTTCCAAACAAAGTTTCCAACTAATAATAGGGTTTTTAGCTCTAAGTAGGAATTTTAGCAGGTCTCTTCTTACTGAGCATATTTGTCAACAAACCAGATACAGGAAGAGATCTGAGAGATGCTTTAAGTAATGGTAACTACAATTGATCATATCAACAGAAATCTGGAATCAATCCAGTATGTTGGCACTGGCCAAACAGGGTATCTCAACAGCAGCTCAGCAGTGAGAGCAGAGTAACCAGCAGGCTGTACTGAGGATACCAAAACCCTATAACATCTGTGTTTCTCAGGTGAGAGGAGAATCCACAGGGATACTCGAAGGACCATCTTCAGGTCACCTGACTAATGCCAGTAAAAATTCCTAGACACTGCCACAGCCTTAGGCCACCTGCCTAATACCACCATCTGTGGATATATTCCTGGGACCAGAAGTGGGGCACACGCAGGGGGCTTCTACCATGTAGCCTTAAGCCACCCAACGCCCAAGACCACTTTCTGCGGACACCTTCCTGGGACCAGAGCCGACAGCTCTAACGTTGGGCTCTCACTTTCACTGCCTGTGAAATGAATACCTTCCTGTCTCACTAAGGGTGAGACTCCAAACCTGGGTACTGCTCACACAGTCCTGTTGACACCTTCTGGGAATTAGAAGCTCTTGTTTCCAAACCAGGGAGACCACACTCAACAGCCTATGGAAACCTTCCTGGTTGCAACAGCTAGTGGTCTTTAATCTCACAGCCCAGTGGAGGGGATATATTCTGGTACTACAGGGAAGGTTCAGCTCCATTCTGCCTACTCTTCACCTGCCTGGTTCAACCAGGTCAGAATCAGCCAGCACAGCACAAGCAGTGAACACAGAAGAGCTGAGCCAAGCTTGGGACCCAGGCTCCATTCCCCATCATCTAAGGGAAGCTTGTGGGACAACTGGAGCAGCTCTAGGCAAAAAGATCTATCATCCGGTGCTCTAGCAGCCTGACTCACATAGGCCAGAAATAGCACATCCAGCACAGACAGAGAATCCAGCAGATCTGAGCCAGACACGGGACCCAAATCCCATCTGCCACCTACTTAAGGAAGCCTGTGGGACACTGGAGCAGCTCCACACTCAGAGATCTTTCCGCTTGTGCCCTAGCTACCTGGATCACAAACAGTGAGCCAGCAGAGACAGTGAATCCAGGGGAGACTACATAGGACTACAGAGACAGGTGGATCTAGTCTGCAGCACAGGCTCCAAGAATAATCAGTCAAGTCTATAGACCACCATATGGCTAGAGACCAGAGTAAGAACAAAATCCAGGAAATCATGGCTTCAACAGAATCCCCAAATATCAACTAATATTCTATTGCAGCTGAAACAAAGGAAAATGATCTTAAATCTATAATTATGCAGTTATTCAAGGCACATAAAGAGGAAATGAACA
>REGO01000566.1:694989-715143 GCA_010120015.1 Rhombomys opimus
AGAAAACACAAACAGAGAAAATCCTGGAGTTGACGACCTTAGAGAAGAGGTTGGGAACCACAGCAGTATCACCAACAGAATACAAAAGATGTAAAAGAGAATCTCAGGAGCTGAAGATACAATTGCAGAAATTAATGCATCTCTCAAAGAAAAAATAAAATCAGAAAAGTCCCACAGGCAAACATCCAAGAAATCAAGGACACCGTGAAAAGATGAAACCTGTGAATAATAGGAATAGCAAAAAAGGAGTTCCAAGATGGCGGCGGCTAGCGTGCAGTTTAGGTGAAAGGGAGAGGACCCGCAACACGGAAATTGATGAGTGAAGGGGATGATCAACTCAGAACAGAGTTATCTAGACTTCCAAGAAGAAAGAGACTAACCAAGATCTGAGTCCATCTAGAATCAGGTCACAGCAGACTCCTCTGGGAGGAGACACCCCGAGAGGTGATCCCTTCCTGGCACCCAAAACCCTACTCCCTCTTTGGAGGAGGCAGGGGGTGTCCAGCGGAATCTGCCGCAGACCACACTGTCTGTACCCCAGCCCCAGTGAGAGTTGCAGCTCCCGAGATCGGGGCTGAGAAAACCCAATCCTTTTGGGCACTCGGGGGAGTGCTGCCTTAACCCTGCTGCGGTGGAGCAGAAGGATACAGAGGCGCACAGCAGCTTCACAGCGCCCAGTCCCCAGAGCTGCTGGCTGCTCCTAGCAAAAAAGCTTCAGCTCAGAATCTGGGACTGTCGTCATTCAACACATCCCGAGACTCTCCCAGGCCCAGCTCAATAATATCCAGAACACCTCCATAACCCTGCCACAGTGGAGCTGAGGGTTAGAGAGGCACATAGCAACTTTACAGCACCAGGTCCCCAGTGCTGCCGGCTGCTCCTAGTGAACAATCTTCAGCTCGGGATCTGGGACTGTGGTCATTCAACACATCCCGAGACTCTTCCAGGTTCAGTGCAATAAGGACTAGCACCAAGTCCTAACACCAGCGACCCCCGGCCCCTGGCAGAGAAACCCCAGCTCAGGATCTGGACTGAGAAATCCCAACCCCTTCTGGCACTCCCCTGAGAGCTCCACCATAAGCTTGCTCTAGCGGAGGAGAAGGTCAGAGGGAAAGGACAGAGAGGCAGCCTGCCACAGGACACAGCACCCCCTCTCCAGCTCACCCAGTAGCCCCTGGCAGAGAAACCCAAGCTCTGGATCTGAGGACACTCAACCCTACCTGGTACTCTCTCAGGATCAGCAAACATAGGTTCTACCGCTGGGCTGCTTCTGGCAGAAAGATCTGGGCCTGGGATCTGGGATTGAGAACACTCAACCTAACTCGTTCCCGTGCTACCCAGGTACCAGTCAACATAACCTCTCCTGGCAGAGGGAAAGGACAGAGAGGCAGCACACAGGAAGGGGGATACCTAGTCCTGCTGCCACAGTGCAACAGAGCTGACTGTTAGCCTACCTGCGCATTTTGCCCAGCAGGACCAAATCAGAGAGTAGAGAGCAAGGGGAACCCCTGTGCATTCCAACTGGTCCTGCAAGAGGGTGAGTGAGCCTTCTAGGGAGAGTTTGCCCCAGACCCAGGGCCTCTCCACACAAGCAACCAGACGAGATCCCTGCCACCCACAGCCCTAGTGTGGGCATCATAGGGATTCTTGGGATACCGACCCCAACGTTGGCCTCTGCCTTGTGGGTCCACCAGTATAATACAGGAAAACAATCTCTGGATCTCAGACAGAACTGCATAATAGTGGTCTGCAGGCAACTGCAAGAGTCAGAGAATCCACGCATGCACACTGCGCCCACTAAAAGCGCATGCGAATAGCGCCAGCATCACATTCCTTACTTAGGCAAAACTGAAACCACAACGCACACTCCCAAAGCAGCAAACCTCTCTCATCTTCCTGAAAAAACAGTCCAGAAAACAGAAAGAGATGATCATAGCCAGAACTACAAACTCGAGGAACAAACAGTGAGGGTTATAAATAACCAGATGGCTAGAGGCAGACGTAAGAACACTCCCAACAAAAATCAGGACATAATGACTTCACCAGCAACTCCACAAAACAATGGACACTTCAATTCACTAGATATACAAGAAAAAGACCTCAAAACTATGTTTCTCCAGCTATTAGAGGCCCATAGAGATGAAATGAACAATGCCCTGAGAGAAATAGCCAAAGAAATTGAAACGAACCAAGAGGAAACAAATCGAGCTCTCAAAGAAATGACCACGAAAATTAAGGCAAACAAAGAAGAAATGTACAAAGCTCTCAAAAAAATGTCCACACAAATGAAGGCAAATAAAGAAGAAATAAACAAAGCTCTCATAGAAATATAGGCAATTATAGCCAAAGAAGTAGAGGCACAATTAGTGATACATAGAGAGGAAACAGACAAAAAAATAGAAGATGTCATTGAAAAGCAGGACTCCACATTCAAACAGATGAAGGAAATGGTGCAAGACATGAAAACAGAATTAGAATCAATAAAGAAAACACAAATAGAAAAAAACCAGGAGCTGGAGAACATAGAGAAAAGATCAGGAACTACAAAGGTAAGCATCACAAACAGAATACAAGATATGGAAGAAAGAATCTCAGGAGCCAAAGATACACTTGCGGAAATTGACACGTCTCTCAAGGAAAAAATAAAATCAGAAAAGTTCCAAACACAAAACATCCAAGAAATCAAGGACACCATGAAAAGACAAAATCTAAGAATAATAGGAGTAGAAGAAAAAGAAGACACCAGACTCAAAGGTCTGGAAAATATTTTCAAGAAAATTATAGAAGAAAACTTTCCCAACTTAAAGAAGGAGATGTCCATAAACATACAAGAGGCCTACAGAACACCAAGTAGACTAGACCAGAAAAGAAATTCTTCTTGTCACATCATAGTCAAAACACTGAACCTACAGAACAAAGAAAAAATTCTAAAAGCAGCAAGGGAAAAAGGCCCAGTAACATATGAAGGTAGACCTATCAGAATCACACCAGATTTCTCAACAGAAACTATGAAAGCCAGAAGGGCCTGGACAGAAATCATGCAGTCCTTAAGGGACCACAGATTCCAACCCAGACTACTATACCCAGCAAAACTTTCAATCAACATAGACGGAGAATTCAAAATATTCCATGACAAAACCAAAATTAAACAATATCTACATAGTAACCCAGCTCAACAGAAGTTACTAGAAGGGAAATTCCAAACTAAAGAGAACAACTGCATCTAAGGAAACAGAGGAAATAGATAACTACACAACAAAAACAATCAAAAGAATACAAGCAATGAAACCCAGTGACACCACGAACCCCACATAAAAAGCAAGTAAGAATTGTTGGTCACTAGTATCTATCAACATCAACGGACACAACTCCCCAATTAAAAGACACAGACTAACAGAAAGAAAGAAATTGAAGAAAATATCAGAAGATGGAAAGATCTCCATGCTCATGGATTGGTAGGATTAACATTGTGAAAATGTACATCCTGCCAAAAGCAATCTACAGATTCAACGCAATTCCCATCAAAATACCAACTCAATTCTTTACAAACCTTGAAAAAAAAGATTCTCAGCTTCATATGGAGAAACAAAAAACCCAGAATCTCCAAAATAATCCTGTACAACAACAGAGCATCTGGAGGTATCTCTACCCCCGATCTCAAGCAGTACTACAGAGCATTAGTAATAAAAACTGCATGGTATTGGCATAAAAACAGAAAGGAGGATCAATGGAACTGCATAGAAGACCCATAAATAAACCCACACACCTATGAATACTCGACTTTTGACAAAGAAGCCAAAACCATTCAATGGAAAAAACACAGCATCTTCAACAAATGGTGCTGGTCCAACTGGATGTCTACATGCAGAAAAATGAAAATAGGTCCATATTTATCACCCTGCACAAAACTAAAGTCCAAGTGGATCAAAGACCTAGACATAAAACCAGATACTCTAAATCTGTTAGAAGAAAAAGTGGGGAACAGCCTAGAACTCATTGGCACAGGAGACAACTTCCTGAACAGAACACCAACAGCACAGACTCTAAGAGCAACAATCAATAAATGGGACCTCATGAAACTGAAAAGCTTCTGTAAAGCAAAGGACACTGTCATCAAAACAAAGTGACTGCCTACAGATTGGGAAAGAATCTTCACTAACCCTTTATCTGACAGAGGACTAATATCCAGTATATACAAAAAACTAAGGAAGCTGAAAAACAACAAGCCAAATAATCCAATTAAAAAATGGGGAACAGAGCTAAACAGAGAATTCTCGACAGAGGAATACCGAATGGGAGAGAAACACTTAAAGAAATGCTCAACCTCATTAGCCATCAGGGAAATGCAAATCAAAACAACCCTGAGATATCACCTCACACCCATCAGAATGGCCAAGATGAAAAACTCAAGTGACAACACATGCTGGAGAGGTTGTGGAGAAAGGGGAACCCTCCTCCACTGCTGGTAGGAATGTAAACTGGTACAACCACTTTGGAAATCTATCTGGTACTTTCTCAGACAATTAGGAGTAGTGCTTCCTCAAGACCCAGCTATACTACTGCTAGGTACATACTCAAACTTAGCTCAAGTACACAAAAGGGATATTTGCTCACCCATGTCTATAGCAGCTTTATTTGTAATAGCCAGAACCTGGAAACAACCCAGATGTCCATCAATGGAGGAATGGATACAGAAATTGTGGTATTTTTACACAATGGAATACTACTCAGCAATCAAAAAGAAGGAAATCATGAAATATGCAGGCAAATGGTGGGATCTAGAAAAGATCATTCTGAGTGAAGTATCCCAGAAGGAGAAAGACACATATGATATATATTCACTTATATAGACCTATAAGATATGATAAACATAATGAAATCTATACACCTAAAAAAGATAATCAAGAGCGTGTACATGGGGTAAGAAGATCAATCCTCGTTTAGAAAGACAGATGGGATGTGCATTGAATGTATGACAGGAGTCTACTGAGCACATCTGAAAGACTCTAACTAGCAGTGTTGTTATAGCAGATACAAAGACTTATAACCACACCTTTGGCATAGTATAGGGAATCATATGAAAGAAGGGGAGTTAGTATAATGGGGAAAGGCTAGGAGCTCCACAAGGACCAAATATATCTGGGCACAGGGTCTTTTCTGAGACTGATATTCAACCAAGGACCATGTATGGATATAACCTAGAACCCCTGCTGGGATGTAGCCCATGGTAGCTCAGTAACCAATTAGTTTCCCATAGTAAGGGGAACAAGGACTATTTCTAACAGGAACTCAATGGCTGGCTCTTTGGCCTCCCGACCCCCCAGGGGAGGAGCAGTCCTGTTAGGCCACAAAGGAGGACTTTGCAGCCAGTCCTGAAGATACCTGATAAATCAGGATCAGATGAATGGGGAGGATGTCCCCCCATCAGTGGACTTGGGAAGGGGCAGGGTGAAGATAAGGAGGGAAGGTAGAGTGGGAGGGAATGAGGGAGTGGGATACAGCTGGGATACAGAGTTAATAAAATGGAACTGACAAGAAAAAATAAAATTATTAAACAGAAAGAATCATAGTCCTTGCTCTGAAACATAAGCCCTGAGACATACTTTGTCAACATTCATTTTTGAATTGTTTTTGGAATGGACTCCCTCCTATTATCTATGTAGTTATAGATAGAGGGATAAGTTTAACTTCTGATTCTTTTGCCTCTATTTTCCTAGAACTAAGATTTCTTACATTTGTCAGTGGTCCCAGGTTATGAGGTGCTGTGAATAAAACCCATAGACTCATCCATAAAAAAAAAAAAGGAATAGCAAAAAAGAAGATTCCAGGTTCTAAGACCCAGAAAATATTTTTCAGAAAATCATAGAAGAAAACTTCCTCAACCTTAAGAAAGAGATGCCCATAAACATACAAGAGGCCTACAGAACACCAAATAGACTACACCAGAAAAGAAACTCCTCCCACCACATAATAATCAAAATACTTAATCTACAGAACAAAGAAAAAAATTTAAAATCAGCAAAGGAAAATGTAACATATAAACGCAGACCAATCCGAATCACACCAGCTTCCTCAACAGAGACTTTGAAAGCCAGAATGTTCTGGGCAGATATCATGCAGAAGCTTAGAGATCACAGATGCCAACCCAGACTACTATACCCAGCAAAATTATCAATCAACATAGATGGAGAAAACAAAATATTCCATGAAATAACTAAATTTAAACAATATATATGCAGCAATCCAGCCCTACAGAAGATACAAAAAGGAAAACTTCAACCCAATGAGATCAACTACACCCAAGAAAATGCAGGACAAAGACACCATCACATCAAAAAAAAAAAAAAAAAAAAAAAAAAAAAAAAAGACACAGAAACGCACAATCATCACCAACTCCACAATAAAAGGAACAACCAATTATTGATTACTAATATCTATTAAGATCAATAACCTCAACTCTCCAATAAAAAGACACAGACTAACAGATTGGTTGCAGAAACAGGATCCAACATTCTATTGCATTCAAGAAGCATACCTCTGTATCAAAGATATAAACTACCTCAGAGTAAAGACCTAGAAAAAGATTTACCAAGCAAACAGACACAAGAAGCAAGGTGGAATAGCCATTATTAATTACTAATATCTAATAAAATATGTTACTAACATCTAATAATATTAAATATTACTAATATATAATTGCTAATATTAATAAAATATTAATATTAATAAAAGTAATACTATTACTAATATCTAATAAAATAGACTTTCAATGAAAATTCATCTCATCATAAGACATGGAGAAGGATACTTCATTCTAATCAAAGGAAAAATCTACCAGGAGGACATCACAATCCTGAACATCTATGCACCAAACACAAGGGTTCCTGCATTTGTCAAAGAAACATTATCACAGCTTAAATCACACATTGATCCTAACACCTTAATAGTGGGAAACTTCAAAACCACACTCATGCCAAGGGACAGATCATTGAGACAGAAGCTAATCATGAAATAAGGTACTTACAGAGGTCTTAAATCAAATGGACCTAATAGATAGCTATAAAATCTTCACCCAAACACAAAAGAGTATATCTTCTTTTCAGCACCTCATGGAACCTTCTCCAAAAGCAAGCCTCAGCATTTACAAGAAAATTGAAAAAATTTTTTTTATCATATATAGAAGTCAACAATAACAGAAATAACAAAAAGCCTATACACACATACATGGAAACTGAACGACTCTTTACTCAAAGACAACTGGGTCAGTGTGGAAATAAAAAAAAAAAGAATTTAAAGACTTCCTAGACCTTAATGAAAATGAATGTACATCTTACCCTAACCAATGGGACACAATGAAAGCTCTGCTTAGAGGATATTTCATAGCACTAAGTGATTTCATAAAGAAATTCAAGGCATCTAATACAAGTAACTTAATGGCACACCTGAAACCACTAGAGAAAAAAAAAAAAGAAGCAGACACATCCAAGAGGAGTAGACTGCTGAAATAAACCAAACTCAGACTGAAATCAATACATTAGAAACAAGGAGAACAATTCAAAGAATCAATGAAACCAAGAACTGGTTCTTTGAGAAAATCAGCAAGATAAATAACCCTTATCTAAACTAATTAAAAGGCAGAGGGACACTGTCCAAATCAACAAAATTGGAAACAAAAAGGAGGAAGTAACAGATGCCTAGGAAATACAAGGAATCATTAGGTCCTATTTCAAAAGCCTATATTCAACCAAATTTGAAAATGTAAATAATTGGACAATTTACCAGAGTTGAATCAAGATCAGGTAAATAAATTAAACAGTCCTATTTCCTGCAAGGACATAGAAATTTTCAGCAAAATTATCCCAACCAATATATATATATATATATATATATATATATATATATATATATCCCAGGGCCAGACAGTTTCAGCACAGAATTTTACCAGGCCTTCAAAGAAGAGCTAACTCCAATTCTCTCAAATATATTCCAAAAAATAAAAACTGAAGTAAAACTACCAAACTCATTTGATGAAGCCACAGTCACCTTGATACCTAAGCCACACAAAGACCCAACAACAAAAAAAGAGAATTACAGATCCATCTCTCTTATGAACATTGATGCAAAAACACTCAATAAAATACTTGCAAACTTAATTAAAGAACACATAAAAGATATCATCCACCATGACTAAGTAGGCTTCATCCCAAGCATGAAGGGGTGGTTCAATATATAGAAATCCAGCAAGTAATCCACCATATTAAAAAAAAAAAACTGAAGGAGAAAAATAACATGATCATTTCCTTAGATACCAAAAAAGCATTTCATAAAATCCAACACCCATTCATATTTAAAGTCTTAGAGAAATCAGGGATACAAGGCACATACCTAAACATAGTAAAGACAATATACAGCAAACCTATAGCCAACTCAAACTAAACCGAGAAAAGCATAAATCAATCCAAACGAATTCAGGGACAAGGCAAGGCTGCCCACTCTCTCCATATCTATTCAACATAGTATGTGAAGTCCTAGCTAGAACAATAGGACAAATAAAGGAGATCAAGGGGATATGAAGTGGAAAGGAAGAATCAAACTATCCCTATTTGCAGACTATATGATGGTATATATGAGTGATACCAAAAATTCAACCAGAGAACACTTTCAGCTGATAAACACCTTCAGCAAAGTGGCTGGATACAAAATTAACTCAAAATATCAGTTGCCCTCCTATATACAAAAGACAAAAGGGCTGAGAAAGAACTTAGGGAAATTACACCCTTCAAAATAGCCACTAATAACATAAAGTACTTTGGTGTGACTATAGCTGAGCAAGTGAAAGACTTGTTTGAAAAAAAAAATCAAGTCCCTGAAGAAAGAAATTGAAAAAGATATCAGAAGATTGTAAGATCTCCCATGTTTATGGATTGGTAGGATTAACAATGTGAACATGGCCATCCTGCCAAAAGCAATCTACAGATTTAATGTAATTCCCAACACAATTCTTTATAAACCTTGAAAGAAAATTTCTCAACTTCATATGGAAAAACAAAAAACCCAGAATTTCCAAAAATGATCCTGTACAGCAACATATCATCTGGAGGTATCTCCATCCTTGATCTACAGCTGTACTAAAGAGCAATAGTAATAAAACTGCATGGTACTGGCAGAGAAACAGAATGGTGGATCAATGGAACCAAATAGAAGAAACAGATATAATCCCACATACTTATGGATACTTAAATTTTGAAAAAGAAACCAAAACCACACAATGGGAAAAGGCATCATCTTCAACAAATGGTCCTGATCTAACCACATGTCTACATGTAGAAAAACACAAATAGATCCATATTTATCACTCTGCACAAAAGCAAAGTTAAGTGGATCAAAGACCTCAATATAAAACCAGATACACTAAATAGGTTAGAAGAAAAAGTGGGGAAGAGCCTGGAACTCATTGGCACAGAGGACAACTTCCCAAAGAGAACACCAACAGCACAGGCTCTAGGATCAATAATAAATGGGACCTCATGTAACTGAAAACCTTCTGTAAAGCAAAGGACACTGTCATGAGAACAAAACGACAGCCTACAGCCTGGGAAAGGATCTTCAACAATCCTTTATCTGACAGAGGGCTAATATCCATAATATATAAAGAGCTCAAGAATTTAATAAGCATCAAATCAAGTAATCCAACTTAAAAAGAGGGTACAGAGCTAAGCAGAGAATTATCAAAGAATAATATCAAATGGCAGGCAAACACTTAAAGAAATGCTCAAGTCCTTAGTCATCAGAGAAATGCAAATCAAAACTACCTTGAGATTTCACCATTGACCCATCAGAATGGCTAAAATCAAAAACTCAAGTGACACTACATGCTGGAGAAGATGTGGAGAAAGGGGAACCCTCCTCTATTGCTGGTGGGAATGTGAAGTTGTACAATGACTTTGGAAATCAATCAGGTGCTTTCTCAGATAATTAGGAATAGTGCTACCTCAAGATCCAGCTATACCACTCCTAGGCATATATCCAAAATATGCTCAAGTATACAACAAGGACATTTGCTCAGCTATGTTCATAACAGCTTTATTCATAATAGCCAGAATCTGGAAACAACCCAGATGTCCCTCAACTGAGGAATGGATACAGAAATTGTGGTACATTTACACAATGGAATACTACTCAGCACCAGATTGATTTCCAAAGTGGTTAAAAGGTTACATTCCCACCAGCAATGGAGGATGGTTCCCCTCTCTCCACAACCTCTCCAGTATGCAGTATCCCTTTAGTGTTTGATCTTACCCATTCTGACAGGCATGAGGAGAAATCTCAGGGTCATTTTGACTTGCACTTCCTAAAAGACTAAGTATTTAAGTATTTCTTTGTCATTCGATATTCCTCTGTTGAGAATTTTCTCTTTAGCTTCATATCTCATTTTTAAAAATTAATTTATTTTGTATTAATAATGCTTTATTCACTTTGTATGCCAGCTATAGTTCCTTCCCACTCCCTTCCCAATTCCATCTGTCCTCCCTCATCTCCTCCCATGCCTCTCCCCAAGTTCAATGATAAGGGAGGTCCTCTTCCCCTTCCCTCTCACCCTAGCCAATCAGTTCTCATCAGAACTGGCTGCATTGTCTGCCTCTGTGACCTGGTAAGGTTGCTCCGCGCTCAGGAGTGGTGTTTCATTTCATTTGTTCTTTATATATTTTGGATATTAGCCCTCTGTCGGGTGTAGAAATGGAGAATTTCTTTTCCCATTTTGAAGGCTAGAAGGCCCTGAAGAGAAGAATGGCTAAAGAAAATGCAAAACATTTACACGAATAAATACCACTCATCTATTAAAAACAAAGACATCATACAACTTGCAGGCAAATGGATGGAACTAATAAAGATCATCTAGAGTGAAGTAACCAAGACCCAGAAATACAAGAATGATATGTACTCACTTATTAACCATAAATTACAGAAAAATCATGCTACAATCTGTAAACCCAAATAACCAAAGGAGGGTCCAAGGGAAGTTGCTTTAGTCTCACTCACAAGACGAAATAAAATAGACATATGAAGAACATGGAGGAAGGAAAATGGGTGGAAAAAGTAACAGGGATGAGGATCAGGTGTGGTAAAAGTAGGCTGGGGGATTAAGGAGGACCTAAAGAGAGAACAGAAATCATCGTTGGGGGCATTTCTGGGACAGGAAAGGAGTGTTCCCCTTTCTTCACTTCCTCACCAGCATGTGCTGCCATGTGAGGTTTTTTTTCTTAGTCATTCTGATGTGTATAAGATGGAATCTCTTACTAGTTTTGTTTTCTGTTTCCCTTGGAGTCCATAAAGTTGACCCTAGTTGAGACTCTTAGCTGCAGGGGGATATGGAGCCTGAAGTCGCCAGCCCCTGTAGCCACGTAGGACTTCCAGTGGAGGGAGAGAGACACCAAACCATCCATAAAACCTTTCACTCAATTTGTCTTGCCTACAAGATTAAGATGGAGCAAGAATTGAAGAATGGCAGACCAACAAATGACCCAGCTTGACACCCAACCTATGGGAGAGAGCCAATCTTTGACAGTATTAGTGATACTCTGTTATGATAGCAGACAGGAGCCTACCATGACTGACTTCTGAGAGGCTTTATCTAAGAGCTGGTAGAAACAGATTCAGAGACCCAGAGAAAACTAGAGTCTCTTCTTGGGAGGTTTGTGGAGGAGTGGGAAGAAGACTTTGTGGTTAAGGACATCACAAGAAGATCTACAGAGTAAGCTAAGTTGGCCCAATGGGGTCTCACAGTGCCAAAACCACGAACCAATGAGCAAGTATGGGCTGGACCTAGAAACCCTTCATATACTTTGTAGATGTGCAGCTTGGTCATCATTTGGGTTCTTTAACATTGAGAATAGGGGATGTTTCTGAATCTGTTGCCTAACTTTGGATCCCTTTTGCCTAGCTGAGCTGTCTTATCTGTCCTTAGTGGAAGAGGATGTACTTATTCTTGCTGCTGTTTGATGTACTAGGGTGGGTTGGTACCTCTTTAGGGGCTCCCCTTCTCTGAGAAGAAGAGGAATGGGAGAGGGGGTGTGAGGGTTGGACTGAGAAGAGAGAAAGGAGGGGCCTGGGATCAGCCTAAAAGGTGATTAAATAGAGAAATAAATAAAAAGATAGATAAATAAATAAATATAAGGTGATTCCAATGATATTTTACTGGATTGCTACAAAACAAATCTTGGAAACTTCAGAAAACGTTCTGGTGACATTTAAATTAATCAAGAAATCTTTAGAACTACAGAAAACATTATGGTTTCATTTTATTTTCAAATAATATACACTGTATATTACTAAAGTAAATAAACAATGTTTCATACATTTATTTATTCTTTTTCTTTTATCTTATCAAGTATGGAGTTTATTATTAAAATATCTGATGTCTGATTTTTTTACTTAATCTACATATACATTTTATGGTATATTTTAGTGATTGTGGATTTCTACTTTAATTTTGAATGGCTATGCAGTCCACTAGAGAGAGACATCTATTCATACCTTTTTGGATGTTTTCTTAGCAAAGAAAGGAACACCCATACTGAATGTAGTTTGGAAACATATCATGGATTAGAGTCTAGGATTTAATTAAAAGAAGAAAAAAAAACTGAAAAAAGAAAAGCAGTTATTGGGGGTTTGTATCCTGCACTAGAGCATGGTTGATATTTGACAAAATTGACTTTCCCTCTCCCACCAGTAATCAAATATCATTAGCTCTTCAGCTAGGGTTTGGCCTGTGTACCCACCTCCTTATTTATTGGGTTCAGTGATGAAAAACAAGTTGAACTTAAGTGAGTAGGGAGTTAGGGGAGGATCTATGTGGTAGTGTTAAGACAGATGACTAGGATCAAAACATATAGTATAAAAATCTGAGGTAATTAAAATATATTTCTTTAAAAAGAAACAAACAACAAATAAGAAAAGATAAATTAAACTGAACATGAGTATTCTTTTCTGTTTTATCCTATGATTGGCTGAGATGTGAACATTCTCCCTACACTTGCTGCCATCCTTCCTCTCTGTCATGGTGAACTGTATACTCATGCATGGGTCAAAATATATCCTTTATCCTTTACACTACTTCTTGCCAGACATTTGCATGTAGCAAAAAGGACAATCCCACACAATTAACTTTTATTTATACTGCTAGACATAACTTGGTCTGCCATATGTTTGAAATACCTTTCAACCATGAATTTTTATCTTATGTAATTGTCACTTTTCTTTTCTCAGAACACAGGTAATATATTTCTTGTTGTTGATACATAAGGTAAGGTATGTGCTAGTAGATATTATATATAATGTATAGAATACTCCATACTTCTATGTGAATGGAAGAAATACTGTAAATCACATGTATATAACTATGCTTTCTCTATTTGTTCTATAAATTTACTTTTCTGACTTAAACAAAACTTAAATATAAGCTAGTTAATTTAATTTTATGGTACAGAGAAGAAAATAAGGCTACGTGTTTGCAAAGAGCTGTAAGCACAGCCCTAGAGGAATGAATTAACATAAGCTAATGCACTATTTCACTGTGCCACAGTTTCGGTTCATAAGGAGGAATTGGTAATCTTTTTATTAACTCAATGTTTCAATTTTTAGTTCTATTTTAATGTCTTCTTCAATATTTCTCTGTGCTTTTTAGCTAATAAACATATTCATGCTTTAAATATTGGCCTAGGACTTATTTATTAGTGACCATAAATTTCTATTCAAACCCTAATATTTCTTTTTAAAAATATTTCTTTTTAAAATTTCACCTAAAAAGCATATTACAGGAATATATATTGTGTATCACCCTAAAATGATATTATAAACATCACTCATTACATTGCAAGACACTATTACCCACTTAATAATTTCCATAGAAATAGTGAGAAAATGTTAGGCTTATTACATTTTATAGTTGTATATTAAAATATAAGAAAAATAATTTATTGTATTTATTTATTATTTTTCAGTTAAATTGCCAAATCTATTATGAGAGTGAATAAATTTTGAGCTAATTATGTTTGCTATTGCAAAATATTATTTGCAGCATCTCCAACACAATAGTTTGTTTCTTTCCCTCTATGCATTAGGCCTCTTTTGTTATATCATCTCTACTATAATATATTCAGTCATTTTATAAGTTTTTATTACATTGTTATAGAGATAAATATAACTGATTTCATTCAGCATTATGTTTAATATAAAAGTTTTGTAACTAAGGAGACTGTTACTTTGTTCTCATGATAATTTTCTCAAATAATATGCAATATATAGTTTGGTTCGTTTCTTTCCAGAGATTATGAAATTATTGGCTTCATTAACATAATGAACTACATGACTGAAATTTAAAGACCTAGAAAATATAACATACATACAAATGGATGCATTTTTCATGCATTTAATGCATTAATTTTTTTAAAAAGATCATGTTTTCAAGGGTAGTTTATTTCAATGTCCACTTTCTACATATTTAAATTATTTGTATATTAAAACACATATAACAAAATTGACACATATGAGAAAACAAAAGGTATTATAAACCAAAATACAATTGTCCTGCCTGCGAGGTGTGATAGAGTAAAGGTGGCTCAGAACTTGTGGGCATTGCCAACCAATGACTGGTCTAACTTGAGATGCATACCATGAGAGGAAGCCTATGACTGACACTGCCTGGAGGTCCAGGCCTAGAAATCTAGGATAGAACCAAACAAGACCAGAAAATAAAGTCAACGAAATGATCCCTAATGATATTCTCCTGTTCTCATAGACCAGGGCTCATAGGGACCCACAGAGACTGAAGCAAAATATCAGGGAACCTGTATAGTTCTGACTTCAGGCTTCTGCATCAATATTACGGTTGCATAGCTTGGTGTTCTTGTGGGACTCCTATCAGAGGAATATGAGGTGTCTCTGGCTCTTTTGCCTGCTTTAGGGACCCTTTTCCTCTTACTGGGTTGACTTTACAGCCATGGTATGAGGGGAGGTACCTAGTCTTTTTGCAGTTTGATATGCTGTGTTCAGTTGATTTTCCCAGGAGAAGTGAATCTAGGTGAGAAAGGAAGTTGGACAGGAAGGGATATGTGTGCATGCACACACACAAGCACACACACACACACACACACACACACACACAAAATAGAGGAGGGATAGGAAACTGTGGTCATGATGTGCTAAATAAGAGATGAATAAGTAAAATATCTTTTTGACTTTTTATTTTTTCTTCACAATTTATTCATTATATACCCCAATGGAAGCCCTTCCTCAACTCCCCCAGTGCCATCCTACCTCTCTCTTCCTCTCATCCATTTCCACTAGTCCACTGAAATGGAGAGTTCTCCACTATAGCCACCTGCCCACAGCTTAAGTGTCAAGGTCTGCCTGGATCCTCTTCCTCCGTGGCCTGATAAGGCTACATCATCAAGGGTCATTGATCAGAGAGCAGTCAACCAAGTTCATGATAGAGGCAGCCCCCTGATCCCCTCACTCAGAGATCACATGGAGAATGAGATAACAGTTGATCACATCTGAGCATTGTGTCTAGGTCCTCTCCATTCATGGTTCTTCATTGGTGCATCAGTCTCTGCAGGACCCCTGGGCTCAGTTCTTTTAGCTTTGTTGATCTTATGGGGCTCCTGTCTCCTCCATGCCCCTCCCCCAACCTCACCCTTCTCTTCTTCTACTCACTGTTCTCTGCCCAAAGTTTGGCTCAGGCCCTGAGTCTTAACATCTGCTTGCATCCCCTGTTGGGTGAATCCTTTCAGAGGACCCTTTATAGTAGATTCCCATCCTGTTTCCTCTCTTCCATTGTTTCTGGTATCTATTCTGTTTGCCATTCTGAATGAGATTTAAGATATTTTAAATATTGAAATAAATTAGACCTTAAAAATGAAGACTACAGAATAATTTTGTTAATATGCAGTCCAATGTATCCTCTGCTCATTTTATAAAAGATAGCTATAATTCAACTAGAACTGTAAAGTCTTTTGTCTTATGTTTTGTAAACAAAGTTGGACATAATAAAAATGATTAAAAACTGGAAGAATTAATCATAAGAAAAAGAAATATCCAGTAATTGAATTATGAGATAATGGTTTATTTGTAGCCAAATATGAGTGGGCATTGCCCCCAAACATGGATTCAAATAAAGCTGAATGATTTTCTTCCCTGTTTATTTGTTTGCTTGTTTAAGACTGGGCTTCTCTGTGTAGCTTTGGCAGTCCTCAAACTCATTCTGTTGACCAGGTGGCGGCAACTCACAGAGACCTTCCTGCCTTTGACTCTTGAGTTCTGGAATTAAAGGCATGTGTCACCACTTCCTAGTTTTACTCCACTATTGATATAAAACAAAAGTAATTTATGACCGGGAATATTTTTAAATTAATTGTTAACTCCATCTAGCAGATAGAAATTCTTTTCTTAGGCTTTCCTCGGTTTCATTCCTTTTGGGGTAGATTGAAACTGAATTGGTCTTCACAGAAAGGGTGTGTCAGGCACAAATTTTACATTAATGGTTCATAAAAGGCCTTTACATAGCCAGACAAAAAGTATGGCTCTCAATTGAATGCCTTTCCTGTCTCACAGTCATGATAATTTAGTCTGCCTGCTCAAAGCTTCTGTGGAAGCTTTAAGGAAGGTACAGCTATTTTCATGACAACCAGAGAACTAATTATAGCTGTAAATGAAATGGAATTGCTACAAAGTGGTACAATTTAAATGAAGTCATCCAATTTTAATTCTAAATAATGCAAAATGTTAAGGTACATGGTAATATCAAAGCAGCTACCGTTAACTTATTATTGGCAAAAGAAAAGCCAATATATGTAATTATGCTCAATGTTCTCTAAAACAGGAGATATCTACCCATAAGTACACTATTATACTGAATACATCCAGTTGTATTGAAATCCAAGGAAGGACACACACAATATGAATACATTTTTTTATGACTGAAGAGATGGTTCAATGGCTAAAAGCAATTGCTATTCTTGCAAAATTTTGGAGTATCTTTCCTAACTCCTGCAAATGCCTGCAACTATAGTCCCAGGGGATCTGACACCATCATTTGACCTCTAAAAGCTCTTGTACACATATGCTGTGCATACATACTGTCAAGTACACCTTGAACAAACATATAATTAATTAATTAATTAATATTTTAAAAATAAATGTAAAAGGGGTGTATTTCTTTATTTGAATCCTCCATCGTAAATTCATGTTTATGTTATTGCTCTCTGCCCTGATTTTTCATCCACTTTTGCATTACTTCTTGAATAATAAATCTACAACTTTTTTTAAAACAGGTCAGGATAGATTATTTGAGATCCATCTCTAAGACAAAATGGTGGTGAAGAACAAATGGATTAGTAACCTGACAGGAATCTCAGCAACAAAAGAAAGTGAGCATCCTTTCTACATAAGAGAACAGCACTGAAATACAAGCACTGGAGTGAGCCAGGCATCACACTTATGCCGTGTAATGCCAAAAGTCCCATTGACCATATCTGAAGCCAAGAACAGTAGAGAAATTTTTCAAGTTTTGATGATGAGACATAGCAATAACATGACAATACCCATTGTAATAATTTAAAAATCAAATCAATCCCTCTTTAAGTAAGACACAGGAAAGAGGAGCACATATGCATTAGCTAATAAGAAACAAACAACCAAAGATTTACAGGTTTACACCAAATGATAAAATGTTAGTGCCATGATTGAAGTCTCTAATAATTCTCTTTCTAAGACAATTAGGAATAGTGCTTCCTCAAGACCCAGCTATACCACTGCTAGGTATATACCCAAAGCTTGCTCAAGTACACAAAAGGGATACTTGCTCAACCATGTTTATGGCAGCTTTATTTGTAATAGCCAGAACCTGGAAACAACCCAGATGTCCATCAACGGAAGAATGGGTACAGAAATTATGGTATTGCTACACAATGGAATACTACTCAGCAATCAAAAAGGAGGAAATCATGAAATTTGCAGGCAAATGGTGGGATCTAGAAAACATCATTCTGAGTGAAATATCCCAGAAGGAGAAAGACAAACACGGTATATACTCACTTATATAGACCTATAAGATATGATAAACATAATGAAATCTATACACCTAAAAAAGATAATCAAGAGAGTGTACATGGGGTAAGAGGATCAATCCTCGTTTAGAAAGACAGATGGGATGTGCATTGAACGCATGACAGGGGTCTACTGAGCGCATCTGAAAGCCTCTAACTAGCAGTGTTTTCAAAGCAAAGACTCATGACCAAACCTTTGGCAGAGTACAGGGAATCATAAGGAAGAAGGGGAGTTAGTATGATGGGGAAAGGATAGGAGCTCCACAAAGACCAAATATATCTGGGCACAGGGTCTTTTCTGAAACTGACATTCAACCAAGGACCATGTATGGATATAACCTAGAACCTCTGCTCAGATGTAGCCTGTGGTAGCTCAGTAACCAATTGGTTTCCCAAAGTGAGGGGAACAAGGACTATTTCTAACAGGAACTCAATGAAGATACCTGATAAAACAGGATCAGATGAATGGGGGGAGGTCCCCCCCATCAGTGGACTTGGAAAGGGGCACAGTGTTGATGAGGGAGGGAGGGAGGGGCTGGGAGGGAATGAGGGTTCGGGGCACGGCTGGGATACAGAATTAATAAAATGTAATAAAAAAAATAATTCTCTAAAGTTATAATATGCAGAAATCTTAAGTATCTCTACAGTGATGGAATTTTTACAAAGATCTTTTTTAAAATTTCTTAAATGAGAAGTGTTTCATAGTTGTTTTTTCAGTGCTATACAATATTTCATTTCAGATGAATTAATTATGTCCTTGAGTACATGACTATTAAGTAAGAAATATGTGAAATTACTTTTATATAATCTATGCATAAAATTTTATTTTTATTCATCTATACAACTATATACTCTATAATATACTAACTTTAATTCAGTCACCATGGTATATGATAGAAAATAAAATTTCCATTTACTTTCCCTTGACACACTATCTTTGTGAAGTTCTAGAATAGCAATAATAAATATAATTTTATTTGGCTCAATATATACAATTATTATTGGCTGATGAAACAAGAGTCTTTATTTTTTTTCTTTTAAATATTTTTATTTAATAATGTGAAAGTTTACAACCAAGTTGTTCCACATAAATTTAATTTTCAAAAAGGAGAAGCAAAGAACACATATATAGGGTACTTGAGGAAAGTTTAATTGGTGCCTGACCAGCCAATTCTCAGGAAATACCGGTATTTACTTATATTTATGGTTGATGCTCTTAAATTTTATTTTAAAATATTTTTTCATACAGTATATTTTGGTTCTATTCTTTGCCTCTCTCAACCCTTCTCAGCTTTTCTGTGCCCTCACAGTTTTAAATTATTTCTATTGATAACTTCTGGGAAGAGAGAAAAATAGTTTTCTTCAAAGAAGTAACATTGGGCCAACTATGCACTGGGGATTGCTTCATGCTTGCAGATAATTTGACAATACAAAATGGGCTCCACGTTTTGTTTGGTTTTGTGAAATATGGATGAAACAAGGGTCTTTAAAATGAGCATTATTTATTTGCTATAATATGATTAACTGCAATATTAATATATGATTAAATAAAATTATAATATTCCTGCCTGTTCTTGAAAACCTCCCGTGTCCTTCCCTTTCTTACTCTTTTTTTTTACATTTTAAAAATTTATTTGACCTATATATGTACATATACAATTTTAACATTTCTTAAGAAGACACATTTTAATATTAATGAGATGGATGTACTTATTTATTTTATATAAATAATTAACTGAATATTTTGTATTCATGGATATGGTACACTTTCAATATTTTTAGCATATAATAGGTTTTTTGTTTTAATCATTACTTCTTTTTTTAATTAAATTTCAATTTTTCTATATTAATTGCAGTTTATTTACTTTGTATCCCAGCTGTAGCTCCCTCCCTCATTCCCTCCCAATAACACCTTCCCTCCCTCATCTCCTCCCTGCCTCTCTCTAAGCCAACCGATCTAAAGCCAGTATTCATGAAAACAGTACAAAATGGTAGAAGAATGTTTAGAGCCAGTTCAGTTATTGTTGACTATTCTATTTCAATTCAAAAC
>REGO01000566.1:718137-772888 GCA_010120015.1 Rhombomys opimus
TCTCTCTCTCTCTCTCTCTCTCTCTCTCTCTCTCTCTCTCTCTCTCTCTCTCTCTCTCTCTCTCTCTCTCTCTCTCTCTCTCTCTCCCCTCCAGCTTTCTCTTCTTTTGACTTCGTGTTCTCTATCTGGATCAACTATGTTAAGCCTTTTGTTTCCACTAAAACTTTGCTTATCTTTCTAGCGACAGTATATTTGTTACAAGTTGCAAATACCCACACATTAAACCTTTGAAATTACTGTTATACTTTGACTATTGTTGTGTATTGTTTGTCTCCAATGACACTTCTTGAAATCTATACTTTAATATGACAGTATGTCTCCCACTTTCAGCCAAAGATAATTTCAATACATTTTTATTTTCTTGGAAAAAATTCTGCAGTGCAGTATATGTTGGATAGTTTCAATTTTTAGAATAATTTTCATTGTTACATTTTCCTCCCTGGTTATTCATTGTTTTACCTTCTTTCCTGATCCATTCTGATACTCATGTTTCCTGACAGCTCCTATAAAGTGGGAACTATTCTAGATCAATGGGGCTCTTCCACAAAGCTCTCTGAAAATATTGTAGATCAACCTTTCTTTAAAAAGGATGTGGAAATGATGTGATTTGAATTAGCTGATTACCTATCCCAGGTAGTAGTGTATGTCAGCAAGTAAAAATAAATGAGCATGTGATAGTTTTCCATAAAATGATCTTTCATGACAGTTACTCATGAATTTTGATAAAGGTATATGACAATTATTTTGTCTTGGTTGTTTTCTTTCTAGAATAACAATTTATAATTTGTGATTATTACAGCTATTTTATAATGGATATATCTTGCCTCTCCACTTTCAAATATTTATTTTCATTCCAGACTATATATTACATTTTGGATGGTGTTTTACTATTTCCCCTCTCTATTCAACAATAAACATGCCCTCTTTAACAGAATGTATATTGTAAACAAACTAAAGAATTTATACATCAGTATAGAAAGAGTGGGTTTATAATATAGGCTGTCCAAAAACTAAACTGTTAGTTACTTAATTCTACAACATGAATATCTTTCTTGTTCATGTCAGGGAAGCACTGTAGATATATATTATTATTAGAAAAAAATAGAAAAAAATAATTTTCCTGAAAAATACTTTAACCATATTTACATAATTCAAAATTATAAACTAAGTCAAAATAGTTTTACTTCAGTATTTTATTCCATCAGCTATTCATTCTTTGGTATTCACCAGATGTTTCAAAACACAGATTTAAAAGATTCTTCATTAGAAAGAAAGTTATAGTTCTGATACTAAGGAGATACAGATATTTCCACAAATCAACACTCATCATCTCAAAAGACAAATACTGGCTTGAATATTATTATCTGTAGCTTTCAAGTTCCCAATGACAGGCAGAGTCTTGCATCTCACCCTCCCCAAAGCTACAGGGGAATCAACTCATACCATTAAAGTTCATGGCTTAATAAGCAAGTAAAGTAGACAGTGTTTATACCTTTATGGCAACTCAATATTTAATTTCTGTTGTACAGTGATTCTCTTGATGGAACAGATTGAAGAAGAGCATGCATGCTTGACTTGTTCTAAGTATGGTTTGCAAAATAACCTCCGCTTTATGTTTCTCCAGAGAAGATGGTCTTAGAGGATGTGACTCTTAACCACATATATTACAGTACTTGCTTCCCTTCATTTCTCTTAAGACAGTTTATTAAATTGTGTACATTTTCTTTAATATGCATACACACACATGCTTGTGTGTGCATATTATACATATAACATATGTTTGTGTATTTATATAAAATATTTATTGAAATAATGCAAAGTACAGAAAACTCAACAGAACAACAATGACTACATAAACTGGACAGTAAAATATTCAGTAATCTTTCAGTCCAAGAAGCTGGTCACCTAAGAATAAATGAACAATGATCTTTTTGAAGATTTCATTAAAGACCTATAAGCTCCTGGTTAAATTTCCTGTATGATTTCTTTTAATAATGGATCCTAATATCCATAGCAATGGCAGTATATCCAAAAAGAGTTGTCAGCTTGCATAGTTCTTAGGACTTATCTCTTCTACACTTTTTGCCCTGCAAATCCATCATGCACAGTTAAAAATTGTAATCTGGTGCTTTCTCAGACAATTAGGAATAGCACTTCCTCAAGATCCAGCTATATCACTCCTAGGCATAGATCCAAAGTATGATCAAGTAAACAACAACCACATTTGTTTAACCCTGTTCATAGCAGCTTTATTCGTAATAGCCAGAACCTGATAACAACCCAGATGTCCCTCAACAGAGGAATGGATACAGAAATTGTGATACATTAACACAGTGGAATGCTACCCAGCAACTAAAAACAAGGAAATCATGAATTTACAGGCAAATGGTGAGATCTAGAAAAGATCATCCTGAGTGAGGTATACCAGAAGCAGAAAGACACACATGGTATATACTCACTTATGAGTGGATACTAGACCTAAAATAAAGGATAAACAAACTAAAATCTGTACACTTATAAAAGCTAAGCAGGAAGGAGGACCCTGGGTAAGGTGATCAATCTTCAATCAGAAAGACAAACAGGATGGACATTGGAAGGAGAAAACAGGAAACAGGACAGGAGCCTACCACAGAGGGCCTCTGAAAGACTCTACCCAGCAGTATATCAAAGCAGATGCTGAGACTTATAACCAAACTTTGGATAGAGTGCAGGAAATCATATGAAAGAAGGGGAAGATGGTAAAACCTGGAGAGGACAGGAGCACCACAAGGGTTGTAACAAAACCAAAATGTCTGGGCATATGGGTCTTTTCTGAGACTGATACTCCAACCAAGAACCTTTCATAGATATTTCCTAAAACCCCTAATCAGATGTAGCCCATGGCAGCTCAGTATCCAAGTAGGTACCCTAGTAATGGGAACAGGGACTGTCTCTGACATGAACTCCATGGCAGGCTCTTTGACCACACCCTCACTGAGAGGGGAGAAGCTTGCCAGGCCACAGAGAAGGACAATGCAGCCAGTCCTGATGAGACCTGATAGGCTAGGGTCAGATGGAAGGTAATGAAGTAGGACCTCCCCTATCAGTGTACTCAGAGAAAGAAATGGGAGTAGAAGAGGGAGAGAGGGTGGGATTGGAAGGAAATGAGGGCGGGGCTACAGTTTGGATACAACGTGAATAAACTGACATTAATATAAAATTTAAAAATTTTAAATAAAAAAATTTATTTTCTCCTACTTTCAATGTCCATCCCATTTGTCTTTCTAAGTGAAGATTGATCATCTTACCCCAGGTCTTCTTTCTTATCTTCTTTAGGTGTACAGATTTTAGTACCTTTATCCTATCTTATATTTCTAGTATCCACTTATAAATGAGTATATAATGTGTATGTCTTTCTGCTTCTGGGATACCTCACTCAGGATAATCTTTTCTCGATCCCTCCATTTGCCTGAAAATTTCATGATTTCCTTGTTTTTAATTGCTGAGTAGTATTTCATTGTATAACAGGACAGGAACCTATCACAGGGGCCTCTGAAAGATTCTACCTAGTAGTGTATCAAAGCAGATGCTGAGACTCATAATCAAAACTTGAGCAGAATGTAGGGAATCTTATGAAAGAATGGGGAGTTAGTATGACCTGCAGAGGACAGGAGCTCCACAAGGACCACATATATCTGGACAGAGTGGTCTTTTCTGAGACTGTTTCTCAAACCAAGGACTATGCATGGGTATAACCTAGAACCCTTGCTTAGATGTAGCCCAGGGCAGCTCAGTATTCAAGTGGGTTTCCTAGTAAGGGGAACAGGTACTGTCTCCATCATGAGCTCAATGGCTAGCTCTTTGACCTTCCCCCTCCCCTGAGGGAGGAGCAGCCTTGCTAGGGCACAGAGGAGGACATTGCAGCCAGTCCTGAATAGACCTGATCAACTAGGGTCAGATAGAAGGGGAGGAGTGCTTCCTCTATCAGTGGACTTAGAGAGGGGCAGGGAAGAGATGAGGGAGGGAGGGTGGGATTGGTTGGGAATGAGGGCAGGAGATACAGGTGGGATACAGAGTTAATAAAATGTAACTAATATAAAAATTTTTAATAAATCCTGTCCTTAACTCAAATCCACATGCAAATAATATCTGAAAACACCTCTCAGCTACACGTAGATATATGTTTAAAATTATTTTAGCCATGACTTCATGTGTTATAGTGGAAAAAAAACAACAACCTAGCATTCATCTTCAGAAGATGATCTTTACTGATGAGCATAGGGTTTTTCCAGCATTACCTCTGAAAGTAACATCAGTGCCAAGAAAACATAGAATTCTTCATTTAAAATCCACTGTCGTTTCTTCATTTTGTTTCTTTCCTGTAAAGATGAGATAATGTACTTAAAAATATAGTAAAATAATGTTTCAGATAAAACTAACATAATGTTTATAGACAATTTAATAGTTTATACAGATTTTTTTGCTACAGTGTCTCCTCATTTATAAATCTTCATGTTTCTAATACATGAGATGAAAAGTTTTATTCATGTTGTATCATATGTGGTGAAGCTCTCTTGTCCTAATTTATCTGTTTCATTAAATTTTATTTTATGCTGAATCCAATGACTAATGGAAGTGAACAAATAAAAAATGACACAATTTTGAAGACTCTTAATCAATAAAGAGAATCTTTTTTTTTCAAGCAATCAGATTGTGTACCAGTTAAACAATGACAATATATAATGGCAAAGCACAAAATAAGAAGTGAAAAAATAATCTGGACTGTTTAAAAAATGTTTTGTGTGATTGTGTGTATGTATGTGTGTGTGTACATACTTTTGAAAAGAGAATGGATAACTGAGTAAAAATCTGAAACATGGCAAAATGCATCACACTAAAGAAAAATAAATCTTAAACACTTATAAAACATGACTTAAGATGTATAATAAGTAAGTCTCTAGATATTGACTGGATAAATCAAACTGTGAAGACATCATATCCAAAAGAGAGTTATTATAACATTAAACACCAAAAAATGAAATTTTGTGAAAACTTGAGAATGGTAAGCTGATGAAAATTATTAAGGATTATACACACTATGAAGAGAAACAGGCTTAATAATGGAGTCTTCATACTTCCTAAAATAAGGTACAACAGCATGGTAAAGAATTTTGTGTCATATTTAATAACAATGAAATAATCAACATGTATAACTAAGTTAGATTCAAAGATATTTAAAGGATATTTAAATAACTTATGTTTCAAAAATTAGAAGGTACTGGGAAAATATCTTTACCAACCCTATATCTGACAGAGGGTTAATATCCAGAATATATAAAGAACTGAGGAAGATAAACACCAACAAACTCAGTAATGTAATTAAAACTTGGGGTACAAAGCTAAACAGAGAATCCTCTACAGAGGAATATCGAATGGCAGAGAAACACTTAAAAAAATGCTCAAAGTCCTTAGTCATCAGGGAAATGCAAATCAAAACAACCCTGAGATTTCCCCTTACACCCATCAGAATGGCTAAGATAAAAAACTCAAGTGACAACACATGGTGGAGAGGATGTGGAGAAAGGGGAACCCTCCTCCATTGCTGGTGGGAATGTAACCTTTTACAACCACTTTGAAAATCAATCTGGTGTACTCTCAGAAAATTAGGAATAGAGCTACCCCAATATCCAGCTATACCACTTCTGGGCATGTACCAAAAAGATGCCCGACCATTCAATAAGACTTTTGCTCAGCTATGTTCATAGCAGTATTCATGGCTACAGAAACTGTGGTACATTTACACAATAGAATACTACTCAACAATTACAAACAAGGAAATCATGAAGTTTGCAGGCAAACGGCTGCACCTAGAAAAGATCATCCTGAGTGGGGTACCCCAGAATCAGAAACACATGGTTTATACTCACTTATAAGTGGATATTATATAGGATAAACATTCTAAAATCTATAACCCTGAGGAAGCTAAACAACAAGGAGGACAAACAGGATAGACAAACATCAGAAGCAGGAGAAGGCAAGGAACAGCACGTAAGCCTTCCACAGGGGACCTCTGAAGCACTCTACCCACTATGGTATCAAAGGAGATAGTGAGATGCATAGGCTGAATTTGGGCAGAGTGCAGAAAACCTTATGGAAGAAGAGGGATATAGAAAGACCTGGAGGGGACAGGAACTCCACAAATAGATCAAAATAGCCAAGAAACCTGGGCCCAGGGGGCCCTGCAGAGACTGATGAATCAACCAAGGACCATGCATGGAAAGAACCCAGACACTCTGCTCAGAGGAACCCGTAGGTTGCCTAATTTCCAAGTGGACTCCCTGGAATAAGGGGAGCAGGGGCTGTCTCTGATATGAACTCAGTGGCAGGCTCTGTGATCACCTCCTGCTGGTAGTTACAGCCTTGCCAGGCCACAGAGGAAGACACTGCAACCAGTCCTGGTGAGACCTGATAGGCTAGGATCAGATGAAAGGGGAGGAGGTCCTCCCTTAACAGGGTGCTAGAGAAAGGACATAGGGGAAAAGAGGGAGGATGGATGAGAGTAGGAGGAGATGAGGAAGAGGGCTACAGTTAGGATAGGAATGAATAAAATGTAATAAATAAAATAAATAAATAAATAAACAAATAAAAACAGAAGTTAGAAAACATATTTCAAAAATATTGGCAGAATAAATTACTGATTACATAAATATATATGTACAGTTCAAATACCAACATAATAAATGTAAAAACTGGTGTATTTTTTACTTTAGAGGATGGACATGAAAAGTCTATACTCATGAATATGGCTCAAAACGAAAGAAAGATATGTTTTTCTTCTGGATTCTATTTTATCAGATTTCAAAATCATACCGCCAGCTTTAAATGGGTGTGTTGGATTTTATTTGAGATCAGCAAATTTTTGACAATATTTATTTATTTATTTATTTATTTATTTATTTATTTATTACAGTTTATTCACTTTGTATCCCTGCTATAGCCCCGTCCCTCAACTCCTCCTAGTCCTACCCACCCTCTCTCTTTTCCCCATGTGCCCTTTCCCTGGTCCCCTGGTAGGGGAGGACCTCCTCCCCTTCTATTTGACTCTAGCCTATCAGGGCAGTATTTAGATCTTATTTTACATACAACCTATTTGGGTGTGAATACATAGAATCTATAAAAAAAAATGGTATTGCCACCAGTAACTCTTAAGAGTTACTTGTCATGGTGTATAATGTTTCATTTTAGCCATGGATAAGGTTACTTAAGGAAGAAAGATGTCACATGGAAAGTCTCTGGCCAGAGTAATGTGTATTCATTAGATACTATGTATTATCTATCCTAGAAGAGAACTTGAAAGATAGTTTAATAATTTCTTAGTCCTATTTCCTAGAACATAGCTACTTCCTGGCAGGAGCGTAATATCTTCCCTGTTGTAGGAATACCAAAAAACAGTATTTCACAATTAGGTTACTGAGCAATGACCTTAATTATATCCTAGATTATAACCATTTCAGTCTACAAATAACAGCTCTTCCATGAGCACTCAGTGCATAGCCACTGGTTCTTAATAATATTATCACTTTAGCTTGTTTTTTCAATTGTTAGTCTATTCCAAAGTGTTCTTTTATACACTCATGTTCCTCCGTTTTTCTCCTAACACTTCTGTCTTATTTTCTCGAGTTAGTGCTTGTTTATTCTCTTGTTTGTTTAATTTTGTTATTATCTGGTTAAAGTCTTTCAGAGGCCCTCAGAGGAAGGCTCCTGTCCTGTTTCCTCCTGTTTTCTCCTTCTTTCAAGGTCCATCCAGTTTGTCTTTCTGAGTGAGGATTGATCATCTTAACCAGTGTCCTCCTTCTAGCTCTCCTTCTTTAGGTGTTCAGATTTTTTTTTTATAAAAGCAGATAATGAGACTCATAAACAAACTTTGCGTAGGATGCAGGGAATCTTAGGAAAGCAGGGGGAGATAGCATGACCTGGAGAGGACAGGAGCACCACAAGGAGAACAACAGAAGCAAAAGATCTGGTACCAGGGGTCTTTTCTGAGACTGATATCTAACCAAGGACCATTCATGGATATATCCTAGAACCCCTGTTCAGAGGTAGCCCATGGCAGCTCAGTATCCAAGTGGGTACCCTAGTAAGGGGAACAGGGACTGTCTCTGACATGAACTCAGTGGCTAGCTCTTTGACCGCCTCCCCTGGATTGGGGAGCAGTCTTGCCAGGCCACAGAGGACAATGCAGCCAGTTCAGATGAAATCAGATAAGGTAAGGTCAGATAAAAGGGGAGGAGGACCTCCCCTATCTGTGGACTTGGAGAGGGGCATAGGAGGAGATGAGGGAAGGGAAGATGGGATTGGGAGGGGAGGAGAAAGGAAGCTACAGCTGGGATACAAAGTGTATAAACTGTAATTAATATAAAAATTGTTATTATTTTCTGTTTGAAAATAATGATATCAATATTATAGCTAAGGTTTTACACACATTCTTTTACATGAACTTGTCCAGCTTGAAGGAAAAGTATTTTACTGTAACATTTAAAAAAAAACCTGGTCTGTTCTGATTAAAAATAGAAAATATTTAAGTATAACATGTCTTCCCAGCACTCAGGGAGGCAGAGGCAGGAAGATCTCTGAGAGTTCAAGGCCAGCCTGGTCTACAAAGTAAGTCCAGGAAGATCCAAGCCTACGCAGAAGTACCCTACCTCAAAATACCAATAACAAAAGTCTTAAGATTTAGTTATTATATCGATATACAATTTCTAAATTTGAAATTAAACTTTTATTATTGGAAAGGCTGTTTTTAAAAGAACATTGTTATCATTCATTAAAAAAAAGTTTCCTTGGCTAAAAGTAAATTGACAGACTGTCTTTATAAATGATCTCAAGCATTCCAAATGTATTAATTATAGAAAGCACGATTTATATTAATTCAAATTTGTTTTCATAATATTTAATTCATAGATATCATAGTAGTTTATATGTATTTTAAGTATAATACATCAATGCTCACAGTAATCTAATTCCTTCTTATAAGAATTTAATTTATAAATGAATTGTGAAATAGTTAATATGGAAAAATAAAGACATTACCACATTGAAATATTGTGAACATATACTTGTTAGTATGTATGCTGTCTAGTAAGTAACATTAAATACAATTTCCACTGAGAAATACTGACATTAAGATAAGCAGTGTCACAAATATGTAATCGTAGGCTAGTTCTTCCTGTGCATGGTAAAAAGCAGAGGAATAGTGATTATACGTAAAACAGTAATAACAATAAAGCACAGTATAAGGGCTTATAAAAAGTAGGAAAAATAAATGCCACTTTAACAGAAATGGTTTTAGTGAGGAGGCATAGTCAGTAGGATTCTGTGCATTCTGATCTGTGCAAGCACAGGCCCACTCAAGCCTCCTGTCTTGAATTTCCACACACATTTGAAATTAATTGAGAATTTAGAGCTTAGGATCATCCGGAGTGAGCTATCCCAGAAGCAGAAAGACACACACGGTATATACTCACTCATATAGACATATCATATAGGATAAACCTACTACAATCTGTACACCTAAAGAAACTAATCAAGAGGGAGGACTCTTGCTAAAATGCTCCATCCCTATCCAGAAAGGCAAAGAGGATGGACATCAGAAGAAGAAAACAGGAAACAAGTTAGGAGCCTGCCACAGAGGGCCTCTGAAAGGGTCTGACCTGCAGACTATCAAAGCAGATGCTGACTCATGGCCAACTGTTGGGCAGAGTGCATGGAATCTTATGAAAGAAGTGGGAAAGAGTAAGATCTGGAGAGAACAGGAACTCCACAAGAAGAGCAACAGAACCTTAAAATCTGAGCACAGGGGTCTTTCCTGAGACTGATACTCCAACCAAGGACTATGCATGGAGATAACCTAAGACCCCTGCACAGATGTAGCCCATGGCAATTCAGGGCCCAAGTGGGTTCCATAGTAATAGGAACAGAGACTGTCTCTGATGTGAACTGATTGGCCTGCTCCTTAATTACCTCCCCCTAAGGGGGAAGCAGCCTTACCAGGCCACAGAAGAGGACAACGAAGCCACTCCTGATGAGACTTAATTGACTAGGATCAGAAGGAAGGAAAAGAAGACTCCCTTATCAGTGGACTTGGGGAGGGGCATGCATGCAGAGGGTGGAGTGAGGGAGGGATTGGGATGGGAGGAGGGAGGGAACCATAGGGGGATACAAAGTGAATAAAGTATAATTAATAAAGAATAAAAATATGGAAAAAAGTTGAACAATTGGATAGCCATTTCTTTTCTTTTTTAAGACAAAATAAAGATTCTTACTATTGAAAAACATTTGTTTTTATGATAAAAATACCATAATTTTTATAGAATATTAATAATAAAAAATCATTATAGAAAATAAGTCCCTCACAGATAGAACTCCAACACTGAAAAAAAATGGTAATTCTAAATAATGAACATTTAAAATACTCTTAATTAATAATGCTACATGATAATATTTACCAGCTCCTATTTTTATTTGCTATTGCTTTCATTTAATATTTCATTCAAATCTACTAAAATTGAAGTTGATACATAAATGGGAGGTGATCAACCTTTTAAATAAGTGACCAGGCAGCTTCAGAGATTGAGAAGCCAATAAATAGTTTAATCAATTTTCTTCAGGAGAAATGAATACAAATTCCAATCACATGTTTATTCTGCAGCAACAAATCCATTCCTGGAGATGGCTGATAGGTTGTGTGGACTAGAGATGCACAACCCATGTAGAGAACCATGGAGCACACAGCTCTCCAGGGCTTCTGCCCCTGCAAGAGGTTCACAGTCATCCATATTTTTCCCAGAAGGATGGATCCAACAAAATTGAATCTATTATAAAGAGGAAAGCAATTTTTTATATTGAAATAATTGAAAAATACAACTGCAAATGTACATTTTAAGAATGTGTGCACAGGGGTCTTTCCAGAGACTCACACTCTAACCAAGGACTATGCATGGAGATAACCTAGAATCCCTGCACAGATGTAACCCATGGCAGCTCATTATCCAAGATGGTTCCATAGTAATAGGAACAGGGACTGCTTCTGACATGAACTGATTGGCCTGCTCTTTGATCACCTCCCTCTGAGGGGGGAGCAACCTTACCAGGCCACAGAAGATGACAATGCAGCCATTCTTGATGAGATCTGATAGACTAGGATGAGAAGGAAGGAGAGAAAGACCTCCCTATCATTGGACTTGGGGAGGGGCATGTGTGAAGAAGGGGGAGGGAAGGTGGGATTAGGAGGAGAGGAGGGAGGGGTTTATGGGGGGGATACAAAGTGAAAGTGTAATTAATAGAAAGAAAAAGATAAAAAAGAATGTGTGATGATGTACTCTGACATGAGTACCAATAATCCTGATTTTTTTCTGAGTTTTTGATGTTTTTAGCACTGAATATTACATATCAGAGAAAAGTAACTTAATTCTATGCTAATTGGGATGGATGGTTTGTTACTCTAAATTAAGCACTGATGAAAGAGAATTCTTCCCTAAGTGTTTGTGAGAATGTGTCATGAGTGCAGGGATTTCAGAGGCCCATCATCGCTCCTAGAGTTGTAGATAATGTTATTATCATTATTTTGTTTTAAATATAAAGTAAATTTGAAATAATGAGAAACATTAATAGACAACGCTAAATTGTTCAACTCCCATGTCGCACTACATACACTGTATTATCTATCCTACATACCTTGTCAAAGAAGTAGAAGAAGAGATGAAAACAAGATGTTTATAGCAAGTGTTCATATAGGAAATGAAAGGACTCTTTGGTTCACAGTTAATACAACTTTGCAATTAAACCTGTGTCTGTTATTTACGTTCTATGAAGAGAGTCTGTGGAAATCTGCTTAGTTTATTCCAGAACAATTCCAGGCCACATTTTCAGACATGAGAAATGTGAGCGTAAGAAATAACGTCGCCAAATAAAATGGCCTTTTTAAACCCATTGCCACAGTGTAACTGGAAACTCATCCTGTGGAATTCAGAGAATCCATGCAGAACATGTGCACTGCACTTGTCTAGTCCAAGGCTGATGCTCAGGAGCATCTGCCGCTCTAGTCATTAGCAGAACGGAGCCCACAGCTGACATTTATATTCTCATTCTTACTTACAGAGTAGTATTAAGCCACCAGAGAGAGCCCTCAGACAGGAGGAAGTAGACTAGCATGTTTTAAAACATGCAATCTACACAAAAATGTGGTTAGGCAACAGAATCTGTCAGCCTGGGTCAGTTTTTCTTTCTTTGTTTTGTTTTGTTTTCTCAATTTTATTTCTACTGAATAACAACTTTATTAAACTAACAAATTATTCAGACATAATAAATATTTTCATCTGTGTCCTCCTGCTGACAGAGCACATTCATCATTAAATCCCATCATTTTCTGTTCTCTAACTGGAGAGGAAAGTCATAGTCTAAAATGGTCTGTCTGAAGTGCTTATGTCACTCTCTGTGAGTCTACTGGTATTTTATTTAACTTTCTTATGTTGTTTTAATGCATGATTTTTTTTACTTTAAGTCGTTTTACTATAAGTCTTTTTACTCTAGTATAATCAATAGCATTTATCCATGCTTCTAAATCATACTTAAAGGCCTACTAAGTTTGATTTCCCTAAATGGTTTAATGGATTTTTTTCATATATTGAAAACCAAGTTATGATGAGTTATGATAAGTTTAAAAGTCTTCTAGTAACACAGAAGTGTAATCGTAAAGCTTTCCAGTTACATTGTTCAACTACTTTAGAACATTAGAAATATTTTTTCTTATATATTTAATTTGATTCTTTGAGTTGTCAAAATCTATTAGTTGAACTCTGATTCCTGTTTCGCACATGAAATCATTTGCATAATGCAACTGAAATATAATTCTTAGGTTGCTTAGCTATGATACAGTTTACTTTTGTTTAAGTTAATTTTACAATGTTCTAAATTAGACAGAAATGATAGAATTTTCCTTTGATATTATACAAGATAAATATTCTTCAAAGGCTGAAGGAGACCTAGGTAAGTACTGAATACTCAGAGATTACTTTTTTTCCACTTTTCAACAAATTGGTACAGGACACAACAAAATTGCATCAGAGGAGCAATGCTTACTATATGACCTAATTCTGTGATGACGTACCTCATATATCAAGAATCTTTCAATAGCACATAGTATCATAAAATTTCCTTTCATCAATATAATATTTTTCTACAAAATACTATCAATTTTAAACAAAAATGACATACTCTCCACCAGTGCATTAAAAAACTATCTCTCAAACTGAAAATACTGGGGGCTTCAGAAATTACTTCCAAAGATAATTAGTTCAGAATACATACAATGTAAGATCAACCAAAAAAATGCATTCTATGCATAATGAAGGGTACTGATCTGCACAGCAGAAAATAACTTAACTCAGTACATATTTGTTTTACAAATAAGAAAAATGGTGCCCAAATAACTGAAATTTACTAATATTAAAAAACTAGAAAGAAGTAAACTCAAATATATCTAATCTCCTAATCATATGTATACACACACACACACACACACACACTATATATATATATATATAGTGTGTGTGTGTGTGTGTGTGTGAAAAAGCAAGAACAACCCTCTTTTATCTAATTTCACAAATTCAGTGGCTGAAGAAATCAGCACAATGGATGACAAAACTGATTCAGAAGATTGTAATCTGGACATCAGGCAGTAATCCACAGACTCCTCTACTAGACAACTAAGAATAAAATGCAGAGAGCAAGTCTAATCTGTTGTCTTGTGAAAAGGCATGCAAACTAGTCAGATAAAAAATGAAATTAACCTATGGACACTGAGCTGCCATGGGGCTACTTCTGTGCAGGGGTTCTAAGTTATCTCCATGCATGGTCCTTGCTTGGATTATCAGTCTCAGAAAAGACCCCAGTGCCAAGATTTTTGGGTTCTGTTGCTCTCCTTGTGGAGCTCCTGTTTCCTACATGTCTTTCTCTCACCCCCTTCTTTCATGAGATTCCCTGCACCCTGCCCAAAGTTTGGCTATGAATCTCAGCATATGTTTTGATAACCTGCTGGGTGGAGTCTTTCAGAGGCCCTCTGTGAAAGGCTCCTGTCCTGTTCCCTGTTCTCTGCCTCTTCTGATGTCCATCTCATTTGCCTTTCTGACTAAAGATTGAGCATTTTAGCCAGGGTCCTCCTTCTTGATAAGTTTCCATAGGTGTACAGATTTTAGTATGATTATCCTATATTATATGTCTAATATCCCCTTATAAGTGAGTATATACCATGTATGTCTTTTGGTTTGTGGGATACCTCACTCAGGATGATCTTTTCTAGATCCCACCATTTGCCTGCAAATTTCATGATTTCCTGTTCTTAATTTCCCAATAATAGGAACAGGGACCATCTTTGATATGAACTCATGGGCTGGTTCTTTGATCACCCCTACCTGAGGGGGGGAACAGCCTTGCCAGTCCACAGAGGAAAACAAAGAAGCCAGTACTAATGAAACCTGATAGACTAGGGTCAGATGGAAGGAGAGGAGGACCTCTCCTATCATTGGACTGGGGGAGGGGCATAGGAGAAGAAGAGGGAGAGAAAGTAGGATGGGGAGGAGATGGGGGAGGGGGCTACAGCTGGGATTCAAAGTGAATAAACTGTAATCAATAAAAATAAAATAAAGATTAAAAAAAGAAAGAAAAAGGCAATTCCATAGTTAAAATGTGGTTTATTGATTTTTAAATATATTTGTTACAAATAATTTGTTTTATGAAAAATATAAGAATGGATAAAATACAACTTTAATGGAGATAGTGAGTTAATTGTTCCACATAAATCACAACATCTTAATCAAATTTAAATTAAGCAATTTAAGAGACTTGCAGTTGTGTTAAAATAATGACAAGAATTTTTATTGTTAAAGATTTGTGAATCTTACTGCTTGCACAAAATTTAACTATTTAGATTTTGTTAATTACATTTTCATTGTTTATTAATAAACTGAAATTTCTTAAACCTTAAAAAAATGAAATTACCAAGTCATTACTTTAAAGAAGATTTTCCTGGTGTCTTCTTAGAGTTCCAAGTCTGTCTAGACATAAAAAAATACAATAATTACTACCACTAAACATCTTTTCTGAGTATATGTTACAGGTGGCAAGGTATGATCACTTGATTATTTAAATTAATCAATTAGTTGGATGAGAAGCCTAGGCTGAGAGAGGGAGAGAAGCAAACAGAAGAGTGTGAGAAAAGAAGGAAGCAATGTAGGCAGAGGAGAGATTGGAGGAAAAGATAATGGAGGGATTAAGAAAAACATGGAGTAAAGAAAAGTAAAAAGAATGAAATGTACTAGAAGGAAGGAAGAACAAGAATCTAATAGAGTCAAGAATGATTTAAGAAAAATTTTAAGATTCCATGCACTCTACCTTAAGTTTAGCTATGAGTCTTAGCATCTGTTTCTATAACTTGCTGGACAGAGACCCCCTGTGGAAGGCTCCTGTCTTATTCCCTGACTTCTCTTACTTCAGATGTCTATCCTGTTTGCCATTTTGAATGAGGATTAATCCTGTCCCCTAGGGTTCTCCTTGTTGTTTAGTTTCCTTAGGACTTATAGATTTTAGGAGGTTTATCCTACATTATATGTCTAATGTCAACTTATAAGTGAATATAAACTATGTGTGTCATTCTGATTCTGGGTTACATCACTCAGGATTATCTTTTCTAGTTCCATCCATTTGCCTGCAAATTTCATGGTTTCCTTGTTTTTAATTGCTGAGTAGAATTCCATTTTGTAAATGTACCACAATTTGTTTATCCATTCTTCAGTTGAGGGACATCTAGGTTGTTTCCAGATTCTGGCTATTATGAATAAAGCTACTATGAACATATTTAAGCAAATGTCCTTGTATGGTTGAGCATCTTTAGGATATATACCCAGGAGTGGTATAACCAGAACTTGAGGTAGCACTAATCTGAATTTTCTGAGAAAGCACCAGATTGATTTCTGCAGTGGTTATACAAGTTTACATTCCCACCAGTAATGGAAGAAGGAAGGTTCCCCTTTCTCCACAACCTCTCCAGCATGAGTCATTCTTTGAGTTCTGGATCTTAGCCATTTTGATGGGTGTAAGGTAGAAAATTAGGGTCATTTTGATTGGTATTTCCCAGAAAACAAAGGCAGTTGAGTATTTCTTTAAGTGTTTCTCTGCCATTTGACATTCCATTGATGAGAATTCTCTATGTAGCTCGAAACCGCATTTTTTAAAATTGGATTACTTGATTTGTTGGTATTTATCTTCTTCAGTTCTTTATGTATTCTGTATATTAGCCCTCTGTCAGATACAAGGTTGGTGAAGATCTTTTCCCAATCTATAGGCTGTCACGGGAAACTTATGGAAGAAAGGGGAGATAGAAAAACCTGGAGGGGACGTGAGCTCTAGGAGGAGACCAACAGAGCTAAAACAGTCTGGGCTCAGAAAGTCATGCAGAGACTGATAACTCCACCAAGGACCAGGAATGGAGAGGACCTATACCCTCTGCCCTCTGCTCAGATGGAGTAGATACGCAGCTCAGTCTGCATGGAGCTTCCTTGGTAACAGGGTCTCCATGGAGTTTCTCTGGGAAAGGGAGCCTGGGCTATCTCTGATGTGGGCTCAGTGGCCACCTCCCCCTGGCAAGGTGGTCTAACTAGACCACAGAGAAAGCATATCCAGGCAGTCCTGATAAGACTTGATAGGCTAGAGTCAGATAGTAGGGGAGGAGGGCCTCCCATATCAGTGGACTAAGGGAGGGACATAGGGGTGTTAAAGGTAGTGAGGGTGTAACTGGGAGGAGATGAGTAAGAGAGCTACAGCTGAGATACAAAATGAATAAAGTTTAATGAATAATGATAATAATTATAATTTTTTAAAGGAAAAATTAAGTGAATGTTTAAAAGAAGACAACAGTTACCTATGAGAATGAGACTAATTTCTGAGGACTTGGTCCTAATGTGCAATCAGAGTTAGAGGAAAGCTTTGACAACAGCCTCGAAGAAGTAGGAAAGGGGGAGTAAAAGTGGATGAGGACCATGTTGCCATGAAGATATAGTTCTTAATAATAGTTCTAATAACTTAATAGAAGATATAGTTCTTAAAATTGGTGACCATTTTAAGATTTTGCACAGTTCTCATCAGCCCTGACTGGATCCTCTTCCTCTGTGTGCTAGCTAGGTTGTCCCACCAGGGAGAATTGGGTTAAGGAGCAGGCAGATGAGTTCATGTCAGAGACTCTCTCTTTTCCCCTTACTAGGGAACCTACATGGAGACTGAGCTGCCTATGGGCTATATCTAAGCAGGTGGTCTATGTCATCTCTATCCATGGTTCCTCTATCAGTGGAATAGAAAATAGGGATAGAGAAGGAAGAAAGAAGGGCGGTGGAACTGGAGGAGATGAGAAAGGGGGCTACAACCAGTGTACAAAGTGAATAAATTAATAATAATAATAATGATAATAGAAAAATAAACTATGAAAAAATATTTTTCATTTTTTTCCTGAGTAAAATGAGGATTCATCAGAGAGATATGAAGGTTATTTGAAAAGGATTGAACTACTTATGGCATTGAGCAGAGACTAAACTGAAATAACTGTTGATATCATACTGCAGGAGGGAAGACTAAAGCTCTATTTTTATGTTCATTTTGTGACTCAAGGTTTTGCTGTAAGTTTTGAGGTGAGGTGTGAAAGTTAGGGATGCATAAACAATGGATCATGCTTCTTAGGAAACTTAAAGAGATGAGGAAAATACTCCAATAATTTCAATGAGGTGAACCTGTGCTTACAAGACCCTCTCTGAGGTCATAGTCCCAATGAGGATTTTAAGACAGTAGACTGTTTTGAAACAGATGTTGTGTAGAATTTGAAGTGAATTTATCCATTGCTTCTGAGCACTCTCAGCTTCCTCAACACACTAAGCAGAAAAATGAACTGATAAGCCCCGTGGCAGAAATGACAGGATTGCATCCAACAGTACATGTGGTTAAATGAACACATGTAACCACATCCTTGGATAGTCTCTGTTGTCCCTTTCTTCATTAAACTCCACTGAGGCTATGAACTATATAGACACAGTCCCTTCACTCTAGCTTTCCATTACTCTCCAAAAGTAAATGGGTTCATTGTGCCATTTTTGTTTCTTATTTTATCCTATCATTTTTTTCCCATAATTTCCTCAAAGAAATCAGGGAATCAATAATGTTTTTAAAATACACTAAATCTAAACAACCTATATGTTAATTTTTAGTCAAATACACGGTTAACATTTTTTAGGAGTACTAATTTTATGTGAATTTATTTAATGTGAATGTCTGTTTTGAAGTTTTATGTGACACTTTTAGATTACATTTTTGGAAATGAGTATCGATAATCACTGTTGTGTGAATTACTGATATTAAAAAAAATGATACTGTAGTAAGACACAAAACTAAAGAATTCTAAAGCTTCACCATGAGTGATCTAAGATGGCTTGGAGAAGAAAAAATGGTAGTCATCTCCAAAGTGTTTAAGAAACAAGCTGAAGTCACAACAAGCAAAGCCTGTATGTGTTGGAATCTAGACAAAGGTTCTCTAAATCAAATGTTTATGCAGTTGAAAGAATTTCAACATGTGTGAAATCCCAGAAAAAGAGTTGTCAAAAATTAGTTCAGGGAGGCTGGAGAAAGAAGCAGATGTGTATTGTTCAAGTCTAGTCCCACTTACGCCAGGGAATTAGTACTCTGAGGCCAATGAGACCCCCGCTTAAATACCCCGAGCAGATTAACAGCTTTCTACAGTACTTTGCTTTATTGTCTTAATTTTTTCTTGGATCTTTGACTGTAAGTACTTTAGTATAAACTATAGACTCCATATTATTTTGGGGTTCTTTTCATTTCCATAATTTGCCTTTCACAATAATCCAGCTGAGCTTCGATTCAATCTTGTAATGTAGCCACAAAACTTTTATTCCTCAGTAATTTGGTGCTACATAAGTGGCCTTCTGTGGTGCATTCAGTTTTGCTGTTATCTCATTTTGTTTGATTATAATTTTTTAGTAATGGGAGTACAGCACTTTGAAACAGTCAGTTTATTATTTTTAGATATTGCATATAGATATTTTTCAAATTATTAATCCCTGCACCTCTCTTTGCTTATTATTTAGGAGTCTGAGGCAATTTAAATAAGTCTTCAATATCTGCAGTATATTTCTCAACAGAGCTGCTTTGTATTTAATTGGAAATGAATAGCATTGCTCTTGTTTCTGCACTCTCGTCACTGTTTTACATAGCATGTATTCATTTCCAGTCTTAAAACTGATTCAAGTTATGCACAGTCCAGTATTTTTCATGTCATTCTTTTTTCACCTTAGAGGTCTACATTAAACTAATAAAACCTATTTGCATCAATACCATGAGTTTTAGTTTTGAGGTTTTTTTTCTCTATCTATCTATCTATCTATCTATCTATCTATCTATGTATCTATCTATCTATCTATGTATCTATCTATCTATCTATGTATCTATCTATCTATCTATCTATGTATCTATCTATCTATCTATGTATCTATCTATCTATGTATCTATCTATCTATCTATGTATCTATCTATCTATCTATCTATGTATCTATCTATCTATCTATCTATTACAATTTATTAACTTTGTATCCCCTCTGTAGCCCCCTTCCTCATCTCTTCCTAGTCCTATCCACCCTCCCTCATCTCCCCCATGCCCTTTTCTTAAGCCCCTGATGGGGAGGACCTCCTCCCCTTCTACCATATCTTATCAATACTGACTGCACCATCTTCCTCTGTGGCCTGGCAAGGCTGCACCCCACAGGGGGAGGAGATCAAAGAGCCAGCTACTGAGTTCATTTCAGAGACAGCCCCTTCATCCCTTACTAAGGAACCCACTTGTAAACTGAACAGCCTATGGGCTTCATCTGAGCAGGGGCTCTAGGTCCTCTCCATGCATGGTCCTTGGTTGGAGTATCTGTCTCTGCAGGGCCCCCTGGGCCCAGGTTTTTTTTGTCTCTATTGGTCTTCTTGTGGAGTTCTTGTCCCATCCAGGTCTTTTTATCTCTCTCTTCTTCCATAAGTTTTTCTGCTATGAGCCTCAGAATCTCCTTTAACTAGACATTACTCTGAAGTATGTCCTCTATTTCTGAGGTTCCCTCTCACTTTCTTCCAATATTTCAAGGATTTGAACTTATATCCTTCTGAGACTCTTAGATATCTCATAAGAGTTAGTCCTCTGTTGGTCTCAGTGTGGCACTCCTGCCCTCAAGGTCTATCTCCCCCTTCTTCCATAAGATTCCCTGCACTCTGCACAAAGTTTGCCTATGAGTCTCAGCATCTGCTTCAACACCCTGCTGTGTAAAGTCTTTCAGAGGCCCTCTGTGAGAGGCCCCTGTCCAGTTCCTTGTCTTTTCCTGCTTCTGATGTCTATCTCATTTTCCCTAGTGAATGAGGATTCAGTATCTTCCCTAGGGTCCTCCTTGTTATTTAACTTCTTTAGGACAATAGATTTTAGTATGTTTAGTATGTTTATATTATATGGCTATTATCCACTTATAAGTGAATATAAACCATGTGTGTCTTTCTAATTCTGGGATACCTCACTCAAGGTGATCTTTTCTAATTCCATCCAATTGCCTGCAGACTTCATGATTTCCTTGTTTTTAATTGTTGAGTAGTATTCCATTGTGAAAATGTACCACAATTTGTTCATCCATTCTTCAGTTGAGTGACATCTCAGTCGTTTCCAAATTCTGGCTATTGTGAATAAAGCTGAGCAAATAGTTGAGCAAACGTCCTTGTTACATGGTTGAGTACCTTTAGGATATATACCCAGAAGTGATATAAAAACCTGGGTCCAGAAAGGGGGACTACAAAGACTGATGAATCAACCAAGGACCATGCATAGAGAGGACCAGGACTCCCTGCTCAGATGTAGCCCGTGGGCTTCTCAGGCTCCAGTTTCTCAGGAAACCAGTTCTCAGGTTTCCCAGTTAGGGGAACAGGGGCAGTTTCTGGAGGTGCCTCAGTGGGATACAAAGTGAACAAATTGCAATTAATAAAAATAATAATAGTGATAATAATAATAATGAAAAAATCATTAAATAATAGTCCTCTGTTCACTTTCCTACTTCTGTTATCCAACAAGCTTCAACAATGTTCTATATTCTCTTTCAATTCAGTTTACTCTTGATAATTTGTCATTCTTCCCTTTGAATCTAAAGAAGCATTTTAAAATAGCTTTTACATTATAATTTTAATATTTTTTATATTAATCACAGGTTATTTACTTTGTATCCCTGCCATAGCCTCCTTTCTCATTTCCTCCCAATCCCACCCTACTTCTCTCATCTCCTCCCTGCCCCTTCCCAAGTCCACTGATAAGGGAGGTCCTCCTTCCCTTCCATCTGACCCTAGCTTATCAGGTTTCTACAGGACTGGCTGCAATGTCCTCCTCTGTGGCCTAGCAAGGCTGTTCCTCCCTCGGGGCGGGGGGGGGGGAGATCATGGCTTCAAATTCCCCTGAGTATCTATATTACTCATCCAATGATTATAGTCTATACTTTTTAAACTTAAAATTTCATTTTAGATAAGAAGTGGGAAATAGCAAGAGCTGGAGAGGACAGGAACTCCACAAGGAGAGCAACAGAACAAGAAAATTTGAAGACAGGGAACTTCCCAGAGACTCATACTCCAACCAAGGACTATTCATGGAGATAACCTAGAACTCCTGCACAGATGTAGCCCATGGCAGTTCAGTGTCCAAATGGGTTACATAGTAATGGGAAGAGGGACTGCCTCTGACATAATCTGATTGGCCTGCTCTTTGACCACCTCCCCCTGAGGGGGGAACAGCCTTACCAGGCCACAGAAGATGACAATGCAGCCACTTCTGATGAAAACTGATAAACTAAGATCAGAAAGAAGGAGAGGAGGACCTCCCCTATCAGTGGACTTAGGGAGGGGCATGCATGCAGAAAGGGGAGGAAGGGTGGAATCGGGAGGGGAGGAGGGAGGGGCTTATGGGGGGATACAAAATGAATAAAGGTAATTAATAAAAGTTAAATAAAAAATTAAAAAAAAGAAAAAATGTTTAAATCTCTCAAACGTGTACTACTATAATCAAAAATAAATTAACTAGAAGGAAGAACCAGACTACAGTCAAATCTAAACAAAGTAATCAAAAGATTGAAAGATCTCCCATGCTCATGGATCAGTAAGATTAACATATACATATGTGGTCTTTGGTTGGAGTATCAGTCCCAGAAAAGACTCCTGTGCCCAGATATATTTGGTCCTTGTGGAGCTCCTGCTCTCTCCAGATGATATTAACTCCCCCTTCTTTCATTTGATTCCCTGCACTCTGACAAAGGTTTGGTTATGAGTCTTAGTATCTGCTTTGATACACTGCTAGGTAGAATCTTTCAGAGGCCCCCTGTGGTAGACTCCTGTCCTATTACTTGTTTTCTCTTATATACAATGTCTGTCCCATTTGTCTTTTTAAGTGAGGATTGATCATCTTACCCTGGGTCCTCCCTCTTGTTTATCATCTTTAGGTGCACATATTTTAGTATGTTTATCGTATGTTATAGGTCGAGACAAGTAAGTATATACCATGTGTGTCTTTCTGCTTCTGGGATACCTCACCTAGGATGATATTTTCAAGGTCCCACCATTTGCCTGCAAATTTCATGATTTCCTTGTTTTTAATTGCTGAGTAGTATTCCATTGTGTGAAAGTACCACAATTTCTGTATCCATTCCTCAACTGAGGGACATCTGGGTTGTTTCCAGGTTCTGGCTATTATGAATAATGCTGCTACAAACATGATTGAGCAAATGTCCTTATTGTGTATTTGAGCCTCTTTTGGATATATGCCTAGGAGTGGTCTAGCTGGATCTTGAGGAAGCACTATTCCTAATTGTCTGAGAAATCTCCAGTTTGATTTCCAAAGTGGTTGTATAAGTTTACATTCCAACCAGCAAGAGAGGAGGGTTCCCCTTTCTCTACAACCTCGCCAGCATGTGTTGTCACTTCAGTTTTTGATCTTAGCCATTTTGATGAGTGTCAGGTGAAATCTCAGGGTCTTTTTGATTTGCATCTTTCTGAGGACTAAGGACCTGGAGAGGACAGAAGCTCCACAAGGACCAAATATATCTGGGCACAAGGGTCTTTTATGAGATTTGTTTCTCTAATCAAGGACCATGTATGGATATAACCTAGAACCCCTGCTCTGATGTAACCCATGGTATCTCAGTATCGAAGTGGGTGTCTTAGTAAGGGGAACAGGGACCATTTCTGACATGAACTCAATTGCTGGCTCTTTGACTTCCCCCCACCTGCCAAGGGAAGAGCAGCCTTGCTGGGATATAGAGGAGGACATTGCAGCCAGTACTAAAGATACCTTATAAGCTAGGGTCAGATGGAAGGGGAGGAGGACCTCCCCTATCTGTGGACTTGGAAAGGGTCAGGGAAGAGATGAAGGAAGGAGGGTGGGATTGGGAAGGAATGATGGAGGTGGCTACACTGGGATACAAAGTAAATAACCTGTGATTAATATAAAATATAAAAATTTTAAATAAGATATATATTGAATAAATTTTGAAGAAAAAATGTAAAAATAAAAATAAATAAATAAACAAAAAATTAAATATTGATCATGTTAACGTGTGACTGCAGTGTAACTGAAATTAGACTGCAGACATTTGATGAAAATTTTTATTGATTCATTCATCAACAATAACAATGTAAAGTAATTAAATCATTTACATGTATCTGTGTATCTATCAATTATGTACAATATCAATTTTGCAGTGTTTTACACTCAACATATCTCATTTTAATTTCTGTATTATTTTCTATCATCTACTTAAATGTTTTTTATTAGTACTTATATTGACAAAGTAGTGTCGGGAGGAAGAATAAACTTTTTGAGGATGGTCATGGACCAAAGGGATTTAAAGTTAGCCCTATTACATAATTTTCCCAGAATAGAAATTTCATATGGAATATGGAATACTGGTTTACAAGAAAATGGATCATTAGTAACATCTGAGGAGAATTTCTTCATGAATTTAAAATACACAGAAGTTCTTAAAGAGTAAACAAACTACAACCTATTTTACCAGAATACATGAGCTACTGGTATATATTAAATTAAAGTCCTCTCTTTTTGAAAAATATAAATCAGGAAGAGACTAAGAGAATGCCACAATGTGTGTATAAACATTTTCAAAGCACATAGTTATAAAACTTCACTTATTGAATATATAATTAAATAATTATATTAGCTTCTTGAAAAAAAACTCAGAAAATACAGTTTTCAAAAAAGAAAAATGCGGGTTGGGGATTTAGCTCAGTGGTAGAGCGCTTGCCTAGCAAGCGCAAGGCCCTGGGTTCGGTCCTCAGCTCTGGAAAAAAAAAAAAAAAATGCAAGTATTGATACTTTATAAACAGAAATACCAAACATTCTGAATAAAAGATGAAGCTATGTTCCAAATGCTTTGTCAACAAAATAACAGAAATTAAAACAATTTCCTCATGTTACTGTTGACTTACGGATAAGTGTAAAGTAATGTACTGACAATAATTGAAAGCAAATCCCCCAGAGACAGAAGATTCATGAAGCACAGGTTTGTTTTTTTTTTTATTAGTAGTTCTCCCTTGTCTGTGCTCTGAGCCACTTTGTCATGTATGTTCAAGAAACTGCTCCTTCAGGATTTCTGTAGACATTTATTACCAAAAGGCAAAGAGTATAAGAAGACTAGTGAAGCAAATTATTGCCCCTGCTGCTGCAGTTCGTCTTCAGAAGGCAATTGATACTCATCGTTAACCTTTTCCACTGTAAATTCTGTGTTTATTTCCCCCTAAGCCACAATCTCGCTCATCATCAGTGACTTTTCTGGTAATAGAACCCCCAAGGGAGCTGCCAATCTTACTCAGCATCTGCTGGCAAGCATGTGAAGCCACAGGAAATCTCATTCATGATGGTGGGGACATAAAATGGTACAGCTACTTTTGAGGATGTTGCCATAACTTCCATAAAACTAAACACGTATTCAGGAAAATACCCAGCAATCTCATTCCCTAGTATTTATTCAAATGGGTTATAAATTTATGCCAAGAGAAAACATATATATATGTTGATTTAGTACAGATATGAGTTGTTGGCAACCAAAATTTCCATCAGTAGCTATATAAGTAGATATGTAAAAGTACAACCAGACTGAATATGGTTACTCCATATTCAGTTATGTAATGAAATGAGCAACCAACTTTACAAAGAATCTAACTGAAATCTTGCTGTTCTGTCTTGGGTATAAATCAGAAAGAGGCAAAAATCACTTTTCTAGCGTTGTTAATCATGGATCCTTCTATGCCAAAGACTTACAGACCAGGCTGACTACTCAAACAACAGCTCATAGTGCCAAACCTTAAGAAGTAGAGACTTATGCTTCCAACCCTTACAAGCCAGGTACTAACATTACAGTTTACAGTGCTGGTTTCTCAGTGCCAGAGTCTCAGCACTTGGATCTAAGAAGCAGCTATCAGCAGGTTTCAGTGCCAGCTCACATTATAGCTTCTAAGCTTTGGATGGCAAAATCCCCTTCCTTTAGTTAAGTCCTGGCAGTGCTTAGGCAAGAGCCTGCAATCCTTTGCCTACTGCCTTCCACACTGAGCAGTGTTGGCCTGACTTCTCTCACCTTTTCTGCACTGTCTCAGTCGATTCTGTTGCACTTGCCCCCTTGTTGCTTCTGGCACTGGTCACTCAACACCACTTTAGCTGCCCTCCTGCTACCACTGTTAACCTCTGCTACTACAACTCTACTTGTTACCAAGCAGCCTGCTCCATTTATGATTAAAAACAAAAACAAAAACAAAAACAAAAACAAAAACAAAAAAAAAAACTCAAGTAGGCAAAGAAAGTACCACTTCATAGAAGTCTTTTATTCAGCCAGATGTTAAAACACCAAGGGACAGCCCAGAAGGATGTTTTCTGGCTGACTTCCAAACAGAGTTTAACAGCCTCATTATATAACCTTTAAGAGAGGAGACTGGATGGTTGTAAAGTGCCAAAGATGGTTGTATTTATACCAACCCAGGAATATCTTTTTGGTCTACCAGTCTGACATATCTCATATTACTAAGGGGTTCCACCATTCCCATCTCGACTGATATAGCTTTACAGTCATCTAGAGTTCACTGTGGACTTTCTTGCATCAAATGTTGGTGTAGGGTTGCCTGATGCAGTAAGACCTTAAATAAAGAATACTAGGCCTGCAGTCATAGTTATAGTTGAAATGGTCTTTGAAGGAGGAGTGTTATTTGACAGTTTATAAAAAATCCAAAACAGCTGGGCCACCATAAAAAAACATTACCACCGAAGACTCAATATTGGCTAACAATTCCTATCTCCAAGTTGTTCAAAACTTAAAGAGAGAGTCTTTATAGCCATGAAAAGCATATTCTTTTTCCTAAAAAATCTTCTAATTCACAGAAAAAAATTTCACATTACAGGACACTTACTTATTTTATTGCAAATAAAATTTCAACACAAAATGCAGCCACTTTTGATGAGAACTGATAGACTAAGATCAGAAAGGAGAGGAGAACCTCCCCTATCAGTGGACTTGGGGAATGGCATGCATGCAGAAAGGAGAGGGAGAGTGGGATCAGGAGGGGAGGAGGGAGAGGCTTATGGGGGATACAAAATGAATAAAGTGTAATTAATAAAAAATTAAAAAAAAATTCAATACAGTATATTCTGATTATGGGTTTCCCTGTCTCAGCTCCTCCCAAATTTTCCCATTTCTTATTCTCTCCAAATCGCATATTTTCTCTCTCTCATTAAAATAAAAACAGGCATATATTATTACTATTATTATTATTATTATTATTACATTAAAATCAAACTTGAATATAACAAACAAAACAGAAGAAAAAGAACCAAACAAAAAGCTCAAGAAATACATATAGATTCAGAGACACACATTGAAACCCCATAAAAACCCAAAATCAGAAACCATGATTTATTTGAAATGACCTATGAGGAAAAATAAACTTCTGACAAAGCATTATGAGACAAGGAACCCCAAAAGAGTGCTGCTTAATTTGTTTTGTGTTGATCTGGTGTTAACCCTGATATTAACAAGAAAGAAAGGACAAAGTCCACAATTGTCCAAATCAAAGCTTGGGGCACTTAGGTGTGTCTGGGATTGGCCAGCAGGATGTCTCCCCATAAGTGTTTGAGACAGCAACCTCCACTGACCTTTGTCCCTCTTACAGGAGAGGTAAAGTGTTCACAGGGGTTAGAGGGTCAGAGGCTATTCATTGTTAAACGAATGCATTACAAAGGAGAAGAACAAAGGCAAGGGTATACATCAAGTGAGTGAGGTTTATGAGCAGTTTACATACGACCAGGAACCTACTCTTGATTACAAATAGAATCCTTAATTTGCAGAGACTCAACAAAGGACAGAGTTATCTCTTAGCTAGGATTTAGCAACAAACAAATAGCTTCATCTGTTTTAGCTGTAAACAGAACTCTTACCCTGCAAGGTATATTCTCAGTTTTGATCTTACATCACCCTGTGAGGTATTTGTTCTGATTTTGGCCTCACACTGGTATTGGGAGTAGTTTGTATACCTATTGAGACTCCATTGAAGAGAAATAATATTTTCTTTGCAGGGGTTGGATTTAGCTTGTGGTTTAGGATGGGGCCTCTGTCCAGTGCCCTTCTCAGTGCTGGAAACCCCATCTGGCTTAGACTTGTGCAGCCTGTGAATTCATACATTCATTGTTCTGCTGTATAGAAGTCCTTGTTTCTCTGGTGTCCTCCATCCCTCTGGGTCTTAAACTCTTTCCTTGTCCTCTTCCAGAATGTTAGCTGATCCACAAAAGGAGAGATTTGATGAAGACACCCCATTTAAGCTGTGGGTCACTGTATTTATTCTCATCTACATTAAAAGGTATAATAAAAACTTAAAGAGAGCTCAGCTGAAAACTAAAATTCTCAACAGCACTTAACAGAATTTTATAATGTTTAACAGAGGATAAAACCTTTCCTGAGTACCCTAGGCAGAGCTGAGTCATTCTAATCCATCTACCAACACTTGAAAAGACATGAGGGGAAAAGGGGTGGGGGGAAGCACATGCCTAAGTGCAAGAACCCAGTCTGGATAATTCACATGCTAAATAATCCAATTTATGACTGAAGGAAAAAAAAACAATTCTGGACAAAAAACATTCTAGACATTAAAAATCGGATTGGAGAGGTGAGTAGATATTACATAGGATTTTCAGGGCAATGAAAACAAAAAGGACTAAATATGATGCTATTATGGTAGAGTTGACATTTTCTGTTCTATGTTTATCATGATATGTATTTATTTTCTGTTTTTAAAACATTTTGTGTTTGTTCAGCCTCATACAGTTTGGCTTTCAAACACAATGATGACCCAATGGAAGTTCCTAAAGAACAGTAAGCATGGCACTTAGGGATGTGATGTGGATAACTGAGAAGCTATGTGTTTGTGGGAAAGAGCCAGACGGATACTCTGTGCAAACCTGAGATCTCCCTAAAATATGCCTTTAATTAAAAAATGACTCATTGAAACTGAAACAAAGGTTGACGTGCTGGGAGCTGGAAGCAGTATACTACAGAGAACTGTAATCCCTACAGAGAAAGTATCCTTCCCAGACAAATGTGTAAATGACAAGTCTCTGTAGAAATAGCATCTGTATTTAAATACTGGGAAGCTGTGTGTCAGGAGTATAAACAAGAGATTTTGGTACAGAATCGCATGACTGATATAACCTCACAGACAAGAAAATTGTCATTTCTGGCTCTCTGTAGTTTTCAAGGAGAAACTACAGAGAATGATCCTAAATAAGATCTCTCCAAAACCAGACACAGGCAATGGACCACACTTAAGCAAACAAAGAGTTTATCATTGTGTTGTTGTTAATGTCTTGTTTTAATGTCAGTAATAGAGAATACATTGTTTGTTTACAAAGATATAATAACCTTTTAAATTTTAGTAGAGAATATTAAATCACAGATGTGAAAAAGATGATATGGAAATTGCCAAATATTTTATATAAAAGCAGTATTAAACGAACCAGACGTTGTTCTAACTTGCATTGATTTGTGGATTATAGTAAAAAGCATGATATATGACAGCCATATATCACAATGTTCACAAATAATAATTTCCATAAATTAAAGTTATATTTATTATGTAAGTAAAAATTTATATGTAAGAAACTAAGGAGAACAAAACATTATGCTACGTATACCAAAACAATTCAAGGAAAATTCCAGGTTATTTTCAGAATACTGTCTTTATCTATCTCATTTGTCTGGCATTTAAACACTTGTTATTCACTTGGAGTGAAGAATTTGAGAAATCAAAGCTTAAATTTGGGTAGCAATAGTCCTGAATAAAATATGAGAAATATTTTACTCTGGAAGAAGATGAATAATATTGTTTCAGCCACTCTATAGTGTAGGGGAATTATAAAGAATGTCACATGTGTTAAAATTCTCAAGAGTGAGCCTTGACATACATAATTTACTACATAAAAATTTAAGTTGATGTGGAATGAAATATTCTTTCATCACATAAAGAAAACCTCACAAAAGTGGCAGTGAATAAAGAGATCACTCAACCAAGACAAAGCAGCATGTCTTTAATAATTTGCTACTCTTTTTCAAAACAACAAAACCAAACAAACAAAAATATCTCTCACCAGTTGATTACAAATATTTGTTGAAAGCCAAAGCCTCAGGAAACAGAAAGTAACAGGGAGAGGAAAATAGATGTTTTAACAGTTATTACCTATCGTTGTTCTAATAATGTCGGATGAGAGCAGAGAATATATTTCTGCTATAATTTAGTAAGGTGAAAATTAGTGTTCATTGCAAATAGTTCCTGATTTGACTCATCCTGAGATAAAATAGTATGAGTATTTCACATTTTAAAGTTAAATCATAGCCATATATATCACAATTACAAGAGTTGTAAATATGGAGTAGTGAAATGTTATTTCAAAAAAAGAATTTCCATTTTGATGAAATCACACTTGAAGATTCCCCAATCCTGTGTCCCTAAGAACAACTTTATCATTTCTGTCAGGGGCATTCAATGCTATTGACACAATTTTACTTGTTTTTCTTTTTTTAATTTAACTTTATTTTTTTTTATAATTTATTCACTTTACATCCTGATTGTAGCTACCTCCACCTCCTTAGTCTCTGCCTGGTACTTCCTTACAGCTTCTCCCCATTCCTCTCCCCTATTTCTCAAAAAGGGAGATCCCTCTTCTCCTACCATCTGACCCCAGCCATTCGATATTCCTCTGTCGAGAATTCTCTGTTTAGCTCTCTTCCCCATTTTTTTATTGGATTACTTGGTTTGCTGCTTTTCAGCTTCTTTAGTTCTTTGTATATACTGGATATTAGTCCTCTGTCAGATAAAGGGTTAGTGAAGATTCTTTCCCAGTCTGTAGGAAGACGTTTTGTTTTGATGATGGTGTCAACAGAGGAATATCGAATGGCAGAGAAACACTTAAAGAAATGCTCATCCTCATTAGCCATCAGGGAAATGCAAATCAAAACAACCCTGAGATATCACCTTATACCCATCAGAATGGCCAAGATGAAAAAGTCAAGTGACAACACATGCTGGAGAGGTTGTGGAGAAAGGGGAACCCTCCTCCACTGCTGGTGGGAATGTAAACTGGTACAAGCACTCTGGAAAGCTATCTGGTGCTTTCTAGGACAATTAGGAATAGTGCTTCCTCAAGACCCAGCTATCACCACTGCTAGGTATATACCCAAAGCTTGCTCAAGTACACAAAAGTGATACTTGCTCAACCATGTTTATAGCAGCTTTATTTATAATAGTCAGAACCTGGAAACAACCCAGATGTCCATCAACGGAAGAATGGGTACAGAAATTATGGTATTTCTACACAATGGAATACTACTCAGCAATCAAAAAGGAGGAAATCATGAAATTTGCAGGCAAATGGTGGGATCTAGAAAAGATCATTCTGAGTGAAATATCCCAGAAGGAGAAAGACAAACACGGTATATACTCACTTATATAAACCTATAAGATATGATAAACATAATGAAATCTATACACCTAAAAAAGATAATCAAGAGAGCGGACATGGGGTAAGAGGATCAATCCTCGTTTAGAAAGACAGATGGGATGTGCATTGAACGCATGACAGGAGTCTACTGAGCGCATCTGAAAGACTCTAACTAGCAGTGTTTTCAAAGCAAAGACTCATGACAAAACCTTTGGCAGAGTACAGGGAATCATAAGAAAGAAGGGGAGTTAGTCTGATGGGGAAAGGATAGGAGCTCCACAAGGACCAAATATATCTGGGCACAGGGTCTTTTCTGAGACTGACATTCAACCAAGGACCATGTATGGATATAACCTAGAACCTCTGCTCAGATGTAGCCTGTGGTAGCTCAGTAACCAATTGGTTTCCCAAAGTGAGGGAAACAAGGACTCAATGAAGATACCTGATAAAACAGAATCAGATGAATGGGGGGGAGGTACCCCCTATCAGTGGACTTGGAAAGGGGCACAGTGGTGATGAGGGAGGAAGGGAGGGACTGGGAGGGAATGAGGGTTCGGGACACGGCTGGGATACAGAGTTAATAAAATGTAACTGATAAAAATAAAAAAATAAATTAATTAAAAAAATAAAATTAAAAAACATTAGAAAACTTACCTTGATTGCTTATGAATTTAGCAACCCTCATAAAGCCAGAAATACAGCTGGCTTTCCAGTATCCTTTCTCTCATTTTTCCCCCCGAATGATTAGCTTTGCCTAATAGGAAATGTATCTTTCTATCTGGTCTTACATAATTTTCTACTTTTAGCTCTTCAATGCAAGAAAGGCCTTCACTCTGATTAGGGTCTAATAAAGACTAGATGAAGGAAACAGACATTTTTGTCAAAATCCCAGCTCTCATTCTTATTAACCATGTGATTTTAGAAGTTATTTAAAGTTATTTAATTGCACTCAACTTTCTTAGTTATGCTTGTAAGAGATGATAATAATAGCAGCTATCTAAATCTATAAAAGAGGAAATAAGTTAAGCTGTTCAAAATGCTGAGAAATTCTGTCACTCAGCTCTGTGTAAGACTAGAATAGTTTTTTTATACTTATAAAACTACATTTATAGTAGATTCAGGAAGCTCTACAAATGCAATAGTATTTAATATTACAGTCTGAAATAAATAAAAACAAAACAGAAGCATTATTATGAGAAATTGTAAAATATACATACACACACCACACCAAACATACATACACACACACAAACACACACACACCACAGATACACCTAATTCAATTTTCTTACAACCATGATCTAATATGACTCAGATGTCATTTTTGAGTTATAAAGCTGAGCAGCACATAGTAAAGATTTAATTGTCAGAGTGAGAGTGTGTGAAAAAAAATAGTTGTGGCAATTTGAAACAAGATTCATTTAAAAACATTAACTGTTTCCTGGCTGCACACAGGAAAATATGACTCACTAAGCACATGAAACACAGTGACCTGGAAAGCTTGACTCTATGGAACAGGATTACTTAAGAGATTTCTGTTCAAATACTTAAGTATATCAACAGAGCTGAACACAAGAAAAACAATGACAATTCTGCAGTTGTGAGAATTTAAATATTGTTGATTGTAATGATTCAGGAGCTAATGGAACCAGTATGTATTCAAATAAGGCATGAACATAAGCATAAAGCTTGAATTCCTGAAGTCCAGTTACTTGCTAAAATATATCAATGTAGCTTTGGAATGTAGATATTTCTTCCTATTATATATTTTCTATTATGTAGTAATGTGTTTAAGCACGTATTACTATGCTCAAGTACAACACTGGGTAAATTTAACTTTCTTTGAGATTCTAGTATGAAAACTTGTCAACAGAAGATTCAACTTTACCCAGAAAGCAACAAGAAATGAATCTATAGATTCATTTTAATAGAGTTTAAAGAAATTATTAATCTGATACAATGTTGCTATTTTAAATGTGTTACATATATTAATATTGTGAATTTACAGTTTATTTAGTCTTCATTTATCCAGGATGAATAATAAATTGTGATTTACTTCAAATTTTCAAGTATAGAAATTCATTATGATTTTGGGGGCTCTCTTAAATTGAATATAAAACATAAACAATAAAAATAGTTATAATTCCATTAAAAAGGGGAGCACTTCTCCATTGCTGGTGGGAATGTAACCTTTTACAACCACTTTGGAAATCAATCTAATATTTTCTCAGAAAACTGAGAATCCGGCTCAAGACCCAGCTATACCACCACACAACAAGGACATTTCCACAACTATGTTCATAGCAGCTTTATGCATAATAGCCAGAATCTGGAAACAACCCAGATGTCCCTCGATGGAGGAATGGAAGCAGAAATAGTGGTACATTTACACAATGGAATAGTACTTAGCAATTAAAAAGAAGGAAATTATGAAATTTGAAGGCAAATGGATGGAACTAGAAAAGATCATCCCGAGTGAGGAATCCCAGAAACAGAAAGACACACACGGTATATACTAACTTATAAGTGGCTATCAGCCATATAGTATAGGATAAACATACTAAAATCTGTACACCTAAAGAAGCTAAGCAGGGAGGAGGACTCTGGGTAAGATGATCAGTCCTCACTCAGAAAGGCAAATGGGATGGACATCTGAAGAGGGAGAATACAGGGAACAGGACAGGAGCCTAGCACAGAGCGCCTCTGAAAGACTCTACCCAGCAGGGGATCGAAGCAGAAGCAGAGACTCACAGCCAAACTTTGGACAGAGCAAGAGTGTCCTATGGAAGAAGGGGGATATACAAGGACCCAGAGAGCAAGGCTAATGAGAGAGCCCCACAATGGCTAATATCCACTTAAAAGTGAGTATGACCAAGCATGTCTTTGTGGTTCTGGGTTACCTCACTCAGGATGATCTTTTCTGGCTCCATCCATTTGCCTGCAACTTTATGATTTCATGTGGCAGGTGAAGAGCCCAGGGAAGTCCCCCTCATAATCCGGAAGAGGATGTCACGTCCCTTAACGAACATATCGATGTTGTGTGGTTCTAGGATTTTGGACCTGGGTCTGTTGAGCATTTTTGATACTTTTACACCACTTTTTTAATTTTTTATTTAACTTTTATTAATTACACTTTATTCATTTTGTATCCCCCCATAAGCCCCTCCCTCCTCCCCTCCCGGTCCCACCCTCCTCCCCTTTCTGCATGCATGCCCCTCCCCAAGTCCACTGATAGGGGAGGTCCTCTTCTCCTTTCTGATCTTAGTCTATCAGTTCTCATCAGAAGTGGCTGCATTGTCAGGGTTCTAGGTTATCGCCATGAATACTCCTTGGTTGGAGTATGAGTCTCTGGGAAGTTCCCTGTCTTCAAATTTTCTTGTTCTGTTGCTCTCCTTGTGGAGTTCCTGTCCTCTCCAGCTCTTACTATTTCCCACTTCTCATATAAAATTCTATTCACTCTGCCCGACAGTTGGCCATCAAGCTCAGCATTTGCTTTGATAGTCTGCAGGGCAGAGGCTTTCAGAGGCCCTCTGTGGCAGGTTCCTAGGTTGTTTCCTGTTTTCTTCTTCTGGCTTTCAGAGGCCCTCTATAGCAAGTTCCTAGGTTGTTTCCTGTTTTCTTCTTCTTCGGATGTCCATCCTCTTTGCCTTTCAGGATTGGGATTGAACATTTTATTTAGGGTCCTCTCTTTTGCTTAGTTTGTTTAGATGTACAGATTTTAGTGGGTTTATCTTATGTTGTATGTTTATATGAGTGAATATATACCGTGTGTGTCTTTTTGCTTCTGGGACAACTCACTCAGGAGTTTGCTTCTGGGACAACTTTTTAAAGGTGGAGTTGAGGGTAGAGCACATGGAAGACTCATGGAGTCCCCAAAGAGGTCAGAATCCAGGAGAGAGGAGCGTGGTGAGGACTCACATAGTCCCATAATTTTGGGTGGAATCAAGGATGGATACAGAAATTGTGGTTCATTTACACAATGGAATACCACTCAGCTAATAAATTAGTTCTTTTTTAATTAAAGTTTTACTTTTTAATATTAGTTACAGTTTATTAACTTTGTATCCCAGCTGTATCCCACTCCTTCATTCCCTCCCAACCCCACCCACCCTCCCTCATCTTCTCAATACCCCTTTCCAAGTCCACTGATAGGGGAGAACCTCCTCTCCTTTCATCTGATCCTAGTTTATCAGGTATCTTCAGGCCTGGCTGCAAAGTCCTCCTCTGTGGCCTAGCAAGGCTGCTCCTCCCTCCCTCCAGTGTGTGTGTGTGGGGGGGAGGTCAAAGAGCCAGCCATTGAGTTCAATCCAGAAATAGTCCCTGTTCTCCTTACTAGGGAACCCACTTAGATACTGAGCTACCATGGGCTACATCCAAGCAGGGGTTCTAGGTTATATTCATACATGGTTCTTGGTTGGACCATGGTCCAGTCTCAGAAAAGACCCCTGTGCCCAGATATATTTGGTCCTTGTGGAGCTCCTGTCCTCTCCAGGTAATCCTAACTCCCCCTTCTTTCATATGATTCCCTGCACTCTTCCAAAGGTTTGGTTATGAATCTCAGTATCTGCTTTGATACACTGCTAGGTAGAGACTTATTAGTTCTTAAAGATTAACTAAATAATAAAGCATCATTTTCAGGATGAAGCAGCCTTAACCTTACACACTACTATTACTGAAATGTTGGTTGGAAGATTTAGAAAAACTTTAAAACTGTAGTGGTTATAAATTGCTGATATCTCAAATATAGAGAATGCAATTTGTGACTTGGAAAGGGGCAGGGAGAAGATGAAGGAGTGAGGGTGGGATTGGGAGCGAATAAGGGAGCAGGATACACCTGGGATACAGAGTTAATAAAATGTAACTAATAATAAAAAAATAAAATTAAATTTAAAAAACTTCAAAAACAATATTTTATGGAGAAAAATAATTCATTTATTAATTATAAAACAACACATTATAATACATTGTTAATAAGTTGAGATATTCAAGCTAATGAAATCTATGATATTTATTTAAAACACACACACACACACACACACACACACACACACACACATATATATATATATATATATATATATATATATATATATATATATAAAACATATACCAGGAAGTCATAGGTCATGTATTGTTAATTATTCACAATAATGCAGTATTTTCAATGTGTACTCTATTCTAACTTTAAAACTACCACAATAATATTTGAGGGTGACTAGAATATTTTCTGTTAGTATGTAAATTTACAAAAATCCAGCAATCAGATATCTCAGTGTACAAAGGTATTTTCATAATTCTTAGGCCCTCAATTATGTGTGTACTGAAGCTGTCTTGGTTATTAAATAATATCTCAGCAATAGTTTTTTAATCAAATATTACTATTTTATGTGGTTTCCTTCATGAAATATTGCACAGTGGTGTACTGATGATGTCTAATTCTAAAAGATTGACAAAAATAATTTATATTCATAACTTTAAAGTAGTTTCATAAATTTAAAGTAGTTGTCAATAAGCTATTACTTTGCAGCTATGATGATGAGAAAATTCTAGAGCCAAATATCCTTGATCTGTAGCACAAATATAGTGCAATACTCTTCCAGAATTACTTTCTCTTTCATATAAAATTGACTACTTCAACCAATTAATTCAAGTCATGAACACTTGAACTACATGGTGTATGAACTATAAACTACATGGTGTGTTTAATATTTACATGAAAACATGAGAACAGACATTCCAAATATCAATCTCCAAGTCCTGTTAAGATAAATTACCTTCAGACAACCTGTCAAAATCAGTATCAGACAGAAAGCTTTGCTAAATATCACATTAACCTTAGCTATGATGGAAATCACACCTAAACTTATAAAACTTCCATAAAGTATATATTAAATGTGAGTGTTAAGCAGGTTCACAAAATGGTAAAATGGAAAATGATACTAAGGAAAGATGTAAGGATAGGAAAGAGGTCTCTGTGGTGAGAATAGCACCCACCATTAAACAGCCAAATATCAGCTGCCTGTAAATATTGGCCACATTAAAAACAAACGCTTTCTGCCAGTATCCCTTGTTACCCATCCCTCAAAAAACCAGGTCTAAATTTTATTAAGGCTAATGACCCAAATCTACAACTAATACCAAACCCAGCCAAGGCTCACATTATTACATAAATACTTTATTCATAAAGAAAGCAGTGTCAGCTGTACAGATTTATTCATAAAAAAATTCATCTTGAATTATATTTTAGAATCCTAAAGTTCTCAGGGTCAACTTAGGCCTAGAGACTGTTATCATTACCACAGAGGAAAACTATTTGTGATAACCAGACAATGGGAACTTTTAAAAATATCTGCAGACTACCTCCACCAAATATGCATATGCTCAAAATTTCCCATCTCTTCTTGTAGCCAAGGAGATTAAAAACCACAGAGAAGCGACTGAATTTGCCTTGCACAGTGTATTTACATGAGAAAATTGTATTCAAGGCCTACAACATCCCTTGGCACCTGACTGAGATTCAGAAATATCCCTCCCATGCGCTGATCATGTACGACACTTCACACATGGATGCTCTTCCAATCACACAATGTGCCAGACTTTTCTCTTGGAGTGCGCAAACTGTATGTGTATATACAGGATAAGTCTCGCAACTTGCAATTGAGGTTTTCAATGCCTCACAGTAAATCATGGGAACATTTCTAATGTTTCAACAGCAGGGATTTTCATTGCACAATTTTAGCCATCCTTTATGTAGCAATACAGTTAATGAAAATTTAGGGATATTAACATCCAGGGAAAACTAACTTTAATTTGAATGTAAAATTAATATTGAGTGAGGAAAAAAAGAAAATACAGAATGAGGAACATATGTTAAACCTAAGTATCATTTGCATTGCAAAATCATGTTTTCAGTATGATTATTCCTGGAGTGTTTTGAAAGTGATTCTGCAAGCTTTGTAATATCCATAAGATGAAAATTCTAATTAAGACTTAAAAAAAATCACAGCATCCAGGAAATACATGATAGTATTGTTTTGACACTACATTTGTTTAAGCATTTTTTCCTCTGCCAAAATATGTTAGGAAATATATATTCTCATGTTGTCTGAGTACCAGGCTAATGAAATAGACATATTAATTCAAGCTATATTACATATAAAATTTAATAAATATGCCTCTCATTCCTGAATAATCACTAATATAACCCTGATTATTTATGTGACATGTTACTGGACAGATACATGTTACTGTATCTAAGCATCAGTGTTCTCCATGGTAGTAACATTGAAGATATACTTCATAAAATTTTCACTGTACATTTTTCCATGAAATTATTTCATACAAAGAAACTGTTTCCCAATAAAATACTTTATATTTTGATCTAAAACATACCACAATAATGTCAACGAAAATTATATGATTATAAAGTCCCACACAAGCTTCTCAACTCTATGTTTTAACTAATGTACTCATTCTCTACATTTCAGGAACATCCAAGTTCAGTGAGTCATGTAGGCAAAAGCATTCTTATGCTCCTGGTGGGAGTCACTTTCCTTGAAGGAGCCATTAGGAAATAAGCAAAAATTAGTTGCTATGTCATTCACCACAGCAACAGTAAGCTGACCAGAACTAAGCACTGCTGCAAAAATATCTAATTACAAAAGACGTTTCTTGAGTGCATGAGGATCTGTTTCATAAAATCGAGGGTGTACTTCACAAACTCAGTGGTATCATTAACCAAATATGAAAGAAATTATGAAAACAGACTGCATCAGATTGACTACATTAATAATAAACTGAAAGTCACTGTTAATATGTCACTGTATTTCAGGACTAAAATCCTTGTTATCATCTGGAGACAAATGAGCCTAGATTTGAGTTCTCTACTCTTCTCCTTCTCTGTCTGTTTCTCTTAATGCTGTCTGGTGAATTTGCCCTTTTGTCTGTGAGTCTTTGTGCCTTGTGTCTGAGTGTCAATTTCTGCTAAAGGTTTTTGCTCCCTTTTAACAAACATTACAGAACAATCACATGTAAAAAGACTGAGGGATACATTCTAGAAATCATTACAGAATTTTGCAAGGGATTAAATAATTGACACAAACTGACTCCAGTTGACCCAAATAACAAACAATATTACAAAGATCATTGTTAATTAAGCAATATCTTTATACTATGTCCAATGTTAATGTTGGATAGTGACTCTATGATGTTTCTTTCAGCCTATTTTTAATTTCTTCTTATTAAAACAGACATAAGACACACAGACATTATTCTTGGTTGAGGAGCTTGGAAGATTACATCCTGATGATTGTAACTATATACTAGCTTGTGTTGTAAAAGTTGGCTACAAGGGAAATCCACAGCAAGTAAGGTTTGTTGAATGCTACTTAAGGCCGGATAAACAGGGAAGCTGAATGCATAATAGGAAAAGAGTGTTAAGTCATAAGTAGTCTTATACTGTATCGATTTTAAGTATGAAGGACAGCAAAAGCTCCAGTCTCTTAGAAGGGAAGATATTTTTATCCCAGTGCATCATTGCAACAAATATCAATCCAAATGACAGAAATTGAAGAGTAAGTATTCCTGGATATCTAAAAACAATACAGTTCTCTGTTGTAGGTCACAGAGTTGGTAGCTGGATAAAAATGATCATTATCATTATTCCCTAGTAGCATACAAAATACCCTTTAACACCGTGATCAGTAATCAGTAGGGGTGAAGCTTCTTTGTTGGCACCAGCTCAAATTCTGCATGTCCCTTGACATAAGCAAGTTGTGATTTCAGCACTTGTATCTTACCATCAGATTACAGACAGTAACCTAATAGCCCATATCATTTTACCATCAGGTTACAGAGAGTAACCTGCATTCCAAGATATTAGATAAACCCTCTGTCCTCTGACACAATATATAACCCACTCTTGGCACTTGAGGTTTTATTTGGTAGAATATGATATTTAGTCAGGGTGTTGTCTCCTACATTATTTGGTGACTTCATTTAAATTCCTTTCACATACATAAATGTTTTAAATAACATCTTCAGTAGCAGGTCTCCATGGGCTTTTCAAAAGGCATTTATTTGTAGTAATCTCTACATGTAGGAGAAAAGTACATTTGTCTTTTTGGGTCTGGGTTTCCTTACTTAAGATGATTGTTTCTAGATCTATATGTTTACCTGAAATATTATTTATTTATTTATTTATCTATGTATGTATGTATGTATGTATTTATTTATTTATTTATTTATTTATTTTATTGTTTGTTATTATTAGTTACATTTTATTAACTCTGTATCCCAGCTGTATCCCACTCCCTTACTCTCTCCCAATCCCACTCTCCCTCCCTCAGTTTCTCCCTGCCCCTTTCCAAGTCCAAAGATTGGGGAGGACCTCCTTCCCTTTCCTCTAGCCCTGTTTTATCAGGTATCTTCAGGGCTGGCTTCGAAGTCCTCTTCTGTGGCCTAGCAGAACTGCTCCTCCCTTGCGGGGTGGGGAGTCAAAGAGCCTGCCATTGAGTTCCTGTCAGAGATATTCCCTGTTCCCCTTATTATGGGAAACCAATTGGTTATTGAGCTACCATGAGCTTCGTCCAAGTAAAGGTTCTAGGTTATATCCATACATGGTCCTTGGTCACAGAAACAGTTTCAGAAAAAAACCCTGTGCCGAGATATATTTGGTCCTTGTGGGGCTCCTGTCCTTTCCCTGTCATGCTAACTCCCCTTCTGCCGAAGGTTCGGTTATGAGTCTTAGTATCTGTTTTGAAACACTGCTTGGTAGGGTCTTTCAGATGCCTTCTATGGTAGACTCCTGTCATATGTCCAATGCACATATCATTTGTCTTTCTAAGTGAGGATTGATCATCTTACCTTGTGTCTGCTTTCTTGTTTATCTCCTTTAGGTGTATAGGCTTCATTATGTTTATTATATGTTGTAGGTCTAAATAAGCGAGTACATATCATGTTTGTCTTTCTCCTTCTGAGATATTTCACTCAGAATGATCTATTCTAGATCCCAATATTTGCCTTTCAAATTTCATGATTTCTTCATTTTTGATTGCTGAGTAGTATTCCATTGTGTAAAAATACCACAATTTCTGTATCCATTCCTCTGATGATGGACATCTGGGTTGTTTCCAAGTTCTGGCTATTACAAATAAAGCTGCTACAAACATGGTTGAGCAAATGTCCTTGTTGTATACTTGAGCAAATTTTGGGTATATACCTAGTAGTGGTATAGCTGGGTCTTGAGGAAGCATTATTCCTAATTGTCTGAGTAAGCACCAGATTGACTTCCAAAGTAGTTGTACCAGTTTACATTACCACCAGCAGTGGAGGAGGGTTCCCCTTTCTCCACAACCTCTCCAACATGTGTTGTCACTTGAGTTTTTCATCTTGGCCATTCTGATGGGTGTAAGGTGAAATCTCAGGGTTGTTTTGATTTGCATTTCCCTAATGGCTAATGAGGTTGAGCATTTCTTTAAGTGTTTCTCTGCCATTCGATATTCCTCTACAGAGAATTCTCTGTTTAGCTCTGTTCCCCATTTTTTAAGTGGATTACTTGGTTTGCGCTTTTCAGCTTCTTTAGTTCTTTATATACACTGGATATTAGCCCTCTGTCAGATAAAGGGTAGGTGAAGAGTCTTTCCCAATCTGTAGGCAGTCGTTTTGTTTTGATGACGGTGTCCTTTGCTTTACAGAAGCTTTTCAGCTTCATGAGGTCCCATTTATTGATTGTTGCTCTTAGAGCCTGTGCTGTTGGTGTTCTGTTCAGGAAGTTGTCTCCTGTGCCAATGAGTTCTAGGCTGTTCCCCACTTTTTACTCAGAAGCCCTCCTGTATACCAAAGACAAAAGGGCGGAGAAAGAAATAAGGGAAACAACACCCTTCACAATAGCCACTAACTACATAAAGTACCTTGGGGTGACACTAACCAAGCAAGTGAAAGACCTGTTTGAGAAAAACTTCAAGTCTCTGAAGAAAGAAATTGAAGAAGATATCAGAAGATGGAAAGCGTGCTCATGGATTGGTAGGATAAACATTGTGAAAATGGCCATCCTGCCAAAAGCAATCTACAGATTCAATGCAATTCCCATCAAAATACCAACTCAATTCTCTACGGACCTTAAAAAAAAAGATTCTCAGCTTCATATGGAGAAACAAAAAACCTAGAATCTCCCAAATGATTCTGTATAACGCAAATCATCTGGAGGTATCTCCATCCCCAATCTCAAGCTGTACTACAGAACAATAGTAATAAAAACTGCATGGTATTGGCATAGAAACAGAAAGGAGGATCAATGGAACCGCATAGAAGATCCAGAAATAAACCCACACACCTATGATTACTTAATTTTTGACAAAGCAGCCAAATCCTTTCAATGGAAAAAAGACAGCATCTTCAACAAATGGTGCTGGTCCAACTGGATGTCTATATGCAGAAAAATGAAAATGGATCCATATCTATCACCCTGCACAAAACTAAAGTCCAAGTGGATCAAAGACCTCAACATTAAACCAGATACCTGCAATATTAATAATTTCAACTTTTAACAGCTAAGTAATATTTTAATATCTAAATGTGCTACATTTATCCATTTATCAGTTGATGGACAAACACTTTCTCCAGTTTCTGGCTCTTATGAACTATAAGTGACCTTCCTGCAGATTATACCAGAGCAATAGTGCCACAAATGTTATGAGAATAACAAAACATCTTTTTTATTGGTTTTAAAATCCACTCCATGATATAGAATTCATACATGACATTTATAAAGTGACCAAAAACCTTAGATGAGGTCAGTCATGTGTCTCAGAAAAAACCTACTACTATTATTCTGCTAAAAGAACAGGAGCCTACCATAGAGGACCTCTGAAAGACTCTACCCAGAAGTGTATAAACGCAGATGCTGAGACTCATAACCAAACTTTGGGCAGAGTGCAGGGAATCTTATGAAAGAAGGGGGAGATAGAAAGACTGGAGAGGACAGGAGCTCCACAAGGAGAGCAACAGAACCAAAATATCTGGGCACAGGGATCTTTTCTGAGACTTATAGTCCAACCAAGGACCATTCATGGAGATAACCCAGAACCCCTGCACGGATATAGCATGGACATAGATCCCTTACAAAGATGTCCATGTCCATGCCTGTGTCCATGGCATTTCAGTGTCCAAGTGGATTCCCTGGTAAGGAGAAAAGGGATTCTCTCTGACAAGAACTCAGTGGCTGGATCTTTTATCCCTTCCCCCTGAGGGGGGACCAGCATTGCCAAGCCATAGAGGAAAACAATTCAGCCAGTCCTGATGACACCTGATAAGGTAGGGTCAGATGGAAAGGGAGGAGGACCTCCTCTATCAGTAGACTTGGAGAGGAGCATGGGAGGAAATGAAGGAGGGAGAGTGGGATTGCTAGGGGGCAAGGGAGGTGGCTATAGCTGGGATACAAATTGAATAAACTCTAATAAATAAATAAATAAATAAATAAATTTTTAAAAATAAATTAAAAAAAAAGAATGAGGACCCCTGGATAAGATGGCCAATCCTCATTCAGAAAAGCAAATGGACATCAGAAGAAGGAGAAAACAGGGAACAGGACAGGAGCCTACCACAGGAGCCTCTGAAAGACTCTGTCTAGTAGAGTATCTAAGCAGATGCTCAAGACGTAGCCCATAGTAGCTCAGTGTCCAAGTGGTAAGCAAGTCTGGGTCCAGTGCGGTTCCCACTTCCCTTACTAGTGAACCCACATGAAGAAGCCTCAGCATCCCATCTGCTACATCTTTGTAGGGGACCTATGTCCAGTCCATGATTAGTCCTTAGTTGATACTTCAGTCTCAGCGAGCCCCTCTGGATCCTGGCTAGCTGGATCTGTTGGTCTTGTGGAGCTCCTGTCACCTTCAGGTGCTTTCTTCTTTCCTCTCACTTTTCCACAAGACTTCCTAAGCATCGCCCAGTGTTTGGCTGTTTCTGTTTGCTTTGTTTACTTGTGTTTGTTTGTTCGTTTGTTTGCCTTTTCTACCTGTTTTCATCATATTATTGTTGTTGTTCCTGAGATGTGTGTGTGTGTGTGTGTGTGTGTGTGTGTGTGTGTTTCTGAGAGAGACAGAAAGAGAGAGAGAGGGGAAGTGAACATAAATTTGGTTTGATAGGAATATGAAAGGGAGTTTTGGAAAAGAAAAGAACACAAATGTATTTGATGAAAGTTTAACTAAAATATATACTCAAAAGAAATATGTATATAGTTCAACTAATGGTTGTTTACAAAACAACTAAGGGCATATTTCCCTTCAATGGAGATTTTTCTACAAGTAGATATGTTTTGTGATTGCTGCAACTAGTAAGCTGTAGCTAGAATTTATTGAATAAACTAAAGCCAATCTAACAATGATGATTTAATATAACATTGTCAAAAATCAATTTCAAAAGAGATAATACCTTTTATAAATTGTATTTGGATATTATAGATAGGAAAATTTATACAGAAGTAAAAATATTTGAGTAAAATGAACACACACACATGTCAACACAAAAGGTACAGCAAAGACCACAGTAATTTCTTTATAGTTTTGAATATTCAAACTTAGAATCACTTCCAATTTCCAGAATTATATATCAAACTGTTTGCTTAATATCTTCCTATCAATTCTAGTGTAATTTTTAAAATAAATACCTGATTCTCCAGTAGTATAAGATTACTTGTTTTTTTAATTAGATTCAGAAATGTACTGAGATAGCAAAACAACATGAGTCTTAAAAATCTATTATTACTGAGGCTAGGATTTGATGTGAACATTGCTCTTACAGAGGATTTGATTTTTGTTCCCAGTGCCCATTTTAGGTTGGCTCTCAGCTACCTATAACTCAAACTCTACATGACATGTTGCTTTATTCTGTCTCCCAGCATCACCTGCACTCACATGCACCTAAATTCACAAACAGGTACACACAGGTAAATTTAAGTTTCGGGGAATAGGAGTAGGTATATGAGTTATAAGCTTATTATTTTCAAACGTAACTATTCAGAGGAAAGGGAATATTACTAACATTAGTAGAGTTTATTTGCATCATGAAAAGATCACCTGTGCATTAACTTAATTGAATATATGGAAATAAATTTTTACTCAGTTTTAAAGACACTTTTTCCCCATTGTGATTCAGAGGTGTTCACACATGCATAGGAAGAGCTCAATAAAGGCAAGAGACTCTCCTACAAGGCATGGCATGAGCCACTCATTGGAAACTGGGGAAAGTGGTTCTCTAGTAAGTTCTGTTTGGTCAGATTGGGTGATTGTTTGCTTTACCTTAGGCCTCTGGAAATTAATTATAGTAAAAAATGCTAAGACACTACAAATAATATTCTTTAAACACGAATGGAAAACCTACAAGTATATATTTTTATGTGTGTGTTGGTTGTTTGTGAATGTAGAATATTTCCCTCCATCCTCACACATGGAAGCCTAAATAGGTTTTGAGATAAGGTTTAATATTGAAACTAAGCTGGTGCTATAGGCTAGACAACTAGTGAGTAAACTAAAAATCTGGCTGTCTCTGTTTCCACAGTTCCCGGAGATACAGCACACAGTGCCATGCATCCTTTGTTCTGTGGGTACAAGGAACTTGAATTAAGGTCCTTATGCTTACAAGTACTCTTACTGAGGCCTCTCACAATAACTCCTCTTTTTGAGGATATTCTCTTGTATTGATACTGCAAAATTATCAATGTCTAAAAAAAATATATGTTGATAGAGACCTACATTAATCCTTGATCCTGTGTAAGTTGTACAGATGTGTGTTTCAACATGCGAATTTGAATCTTCGTGAAGCTTAAAATATTCTTTTCTAATAAGCAAGGCATAAAAACTACCAGATAGTGATGCCTAGCATATTATTTAATCCTCAAGATGTCCTCAGTAACACGTGTGTTTTACCCCACGAGTTCTGATGTGATTAGAAATAATAACAGTAAAATGCTTTTGTTAGATGTGATTTCTGTTACTAGTTAAAACATTGTACTTGGAATATAGTTAGGCTGCTTTCAAGAAATTGTGTGTGTTAATTGGATGAAAACCTGAAATGCAAGCAACTTTGTGCTTACTATCTAATTTCGCAATGAGATTTCAGCCATATTATATGCCTACGGAAAGTGATTAATAAGTGTTGAATTCTAATCACCTTTTTATTTGTCAGAATTTGTGACATATGCTTATAACATAATATTATGTCTTCCTCAGGTTTTACTAACAAAGTAAACTACCTTATCAGAAATCCCTAGAAAATTTCAGAATTTTATTTTAACCTGTTACCATTATCATATCTCAACAAAGTTTCACACCTATCATAAATCAGCTACACTGATGTTTAAGCATAGTAAACTCATTGTCTTTTGTGCATTTGCTTTTAAAAATAAAAACCGATATTCCAACCAAGGACCATGCATGGAGATAACCTAGAACCCCTGCACAGATATAGCCCATGGCAGCTCAGTGTCCAAGTGGGTTTCCTAGTAATGGGAACAGGGACTGTCTCTGACATGAACTCAGTGGCAGGCTCTTTGATTACCTTCCCCTAAGGTGGGAGCAGCTTTACCAGGCACAGAGGAAGACAATGCAACCAGTCCTGATGAGACCTGATATGCTAGGGTCAGAGAGATAGGGAGGAGGACATCCCTATCAGTGGACTTGGGAAGGGGCATGGGAGAAGATAAGGGAGGAAGGGTGGAATTGGAACGGGATGATGGAGGGGCTACAGCTGGGGTACTAAGTGAATAAACTGAAATCAATAAAAATAAATTAATTTTAAAAACAAAATAAAATGGATACACTGAAAGAAAAAAAATCTGCCTTCAAACAATATCATTGCTTTGTAACTTACTTTCAACTTATTTAAACAAAGCTGATCATTTTTATATGCAGGTATTTAACCATCAATTAAAACATCATACTGTACTACCATGCTTCCTGATTAATGTCAATTATACTATTTTGACACTAGCCTATCATCACAAATGTCAAACTTGTCACTCAAATTTGGACATTTATTTTATGTTGCTAGCAAATACATGATTATGCATTTTATTTTTATTTTTTATTTTTTTAAATTTTATTTAACTTTTTTTAATTCTTTTAAAATTTTTATTACTATTTTATTACCATTTATTCACTTTGTATCCCAGCGATAGCCCTCTCCCTTCCTCCTTCCAAACAAGCCCTCCCTCCCTAGGACAGGGGTCCTAGGTTATCTCGATAAATGGTCTATGCATAGTTGGAATATCGGTCTCAGAAAAGAACGCTAGGCCCAGATTTTTTTGTTCTGTTGCTATCCTTGTGGAGCTCTTGTCCCAACCAGATATTTCATCTCCCACTTCTTTCATAAGATACCCTGCATTCTATCCAAAGTTTGGCTATGAATCTCAGCATCTGCTTTGATACCGTGATAGTTAGTCTTTCAGAGGGCCTCTGTGGTAGGCGCCTGTTCTCTTCCGTGTTTTCTCCCTCTTCCTATGTCCATCCCATTTGCCTTTCTGAGTGAGGACTGATCATCGTACCTAGGATCCTTCTTCTTGCTTGGCTTCTTTAGGTGTACAAAATTTAGTATGGTTATCCTATATTATATTTCTAATATCCACTTATAAGTGAGTACATAGCATGTGTGTCTTTCTGCTTTTGGGATACCTCACTCAGGATGATCTTTTCTAGTTCCTGCCATTTGCCTGCAAATTTCATGATTTCCTTGGTTTTAATTGCTGAGTAGTATTCCATTGTGTAAATGTACCACAATTTCTGTAACCATTCCTAGGTTGAGGAACATCTGGGTTGTTTCCAGATTATGGCTATTACAAATAAAGGTGCTATGAACATGGTTGAGCAAATGCCCTTGTGGTATACTTGAGCATAATTTGGATATATGCCTAGGAGTGGTATAGCTGGATCTTGAGAAAGCACTATTCCTAGTTGTCAGAGAAAGTGCCAGATTGATTTTCAAAGTGGTTGTACAAGTTTAAATTCCCACCAGCAGTGGAGGAGGGTTCTCGTTTCTCTACATCCTCTCCAGCATGTATTGTCACTTGAGTTTTTGATTTTAGCCATTCTGATGGGTGTAACGTGAAATCTCAGGTTCGTTTTGATTTGCATTTTCCTGATGACTAAGGACATTGAGCATTTCTTTTAGTGTTTCTCTGCCATTTGATATCCCTCTATTGAATCGAATAGAAGACCCAGAAATAAATCCACATACCTACATATACTTAAATTTTGACAAAGACACCAGAACCATACAATGGAAAAAAGAGAGCATCTTCAACAAATAATGCTGGTCTAACTGGATGCCTACCTGTAGAATAATGCAAATTGACCCATATTCATCATCCTGCATATAACTAAAGTCCAAGTGGATAAAAGATCTCAACATAAAACCTGACACACTAAATCTGTTAGAATAAAAAGTGGGGAAGAGTCTGGAACTCATAGGCATAAGAGACAACTTCCTGAACAGAACACCAACAGCACAGGCTCTAAGAGCAACAATCAATAAATGGGACCTCATGAAACTGAAAAGCTTCTGTAAAACAAAAGACACTGTCATCACAACAAAATGACAGCCTACAGACTGGGAAAGGATCTTCACCAACCCTATATCGACAGAGGGCTAATATCCAGAATATATAAAGAATTCAAGAAGTTAAACAGCAACAAATCAAGTAATCCAATTAAAAATGAAGGCAGAATTTTTAAAAAGACCTATGTAAAATATAATTCTAAGACCCAATCATGTTTTTCTTGCCTCTTCATTGTCACTCATACTCAGTATATTCATGAACATTAACTGCCACATTTTTTATCACTTTAAATCACATTCTATGGAATTTACAGTAATAGGGCAGAACATATATCCATAGTTGCTAGACACTAGGAACATGGAGGATTACTGGTTTATTACAAACACACACACACACACACACACACACACATACACACACACAAAGAGACTTCTATGAAGAAGGAACAGTTCCATATGGAATGGTAAAAGTAATACAAACTTGAATACAGTTACCAAAATATACAGAAATATATTTTTAATTTTTTAATTTTTATTAATTATAGCTTATTCACTTGCATCCCTCCCGTAGCTCCCTCCAGCCTCTCCTCCCAATTCCACCCTCCCTCCCCCTCCTCCACCCATGCCCTTCCCCAAGTCCACTGATGGGAGGTCCTCCTCTCCTCCTTTCTGATTCTAGTCTATCAGGTCTCATCAGGAGTGGCTGCAATGTCTTCCTCTGTGGCCTGGTAAGGCTGCTTCCCCCTCAGGGGGAGGTGATCAAAGAGCAGGCCAATCATGTTGGCCTGTCATGTTCATGTCAGAGACAGGACAGTCCCTGTTCCCATTACTATGGAACCCACTTGGACACTGAACTGCCATGGGCTACATCTGTGCAGTGGTTCTAGGTTATCTCCATGCATGGTCCTTGGTTGGAGTATCAGTCTCAGAAAAGACCTCTGTGCCTAGACTTTTTGGTTCTGTTGCTCTCCTTGTGGATCATTTATTTGCTTTTATATAATGTTAATAGCCCCGCATGTCCAATGAATTTTTGAAATAGTTTGGAATATACCACTACCTCATCAGTTTATTTCAACTTCCCTATCCTTCTTGCTAAATAGTTCCACACCGAATATTCTCTATTCTATATTCAAATTATATCATCTACTACTCTTCTCCTCCTTCCATTAAATAATTACCCACTTCTCACTGGCTATTTTCTGGTTTCCCAGGTTCTATACCTACTCTTCCCCCATATAAGTCCATACATAAGGAGTGAACAAATGATGTTCATCTTGCTGGGCCTTGGTTAATTTGGTTAATATAGTAATCTCCAGTTTTACCTATTTTCTAACAAATTTAACTTGCCTTTGCAGGTCTTAATATTTCAGTTAACATAGTGTCCTCTAGTTCCATCCATTTTTTTTCAGCAAATGTTAGGACTTCATTCTTTCCTATGGCTGACTCTTAACTTACTGTTCACATATTCACTTTTTCTTTATTCACTCATACCCATGGGAGCCTAGCAGAACTCTATAGCTTATTTAGCTCTTGTGACAAGTGCAAAAAATAAGCACGTTGTCATTGTTGTTAGAAGATTGTGTTGGATGGTACTTCCTGTTTTTTCAATAGATAGATGACATCATAGATGTATCTTTACTTTGTAAAGGAGCTTCCATGCTTCTCTTTGCTATGTCTGTACTAATTTACATTCTAGCTGAGATTGCCTGAGTTCCTCCTTTCCCACCTTCTTCGTAGGAACTTATTCAATGTTTTTGAAGCATTTTATTTTTATTACCAATTATGTCATATTTCATATTTATTTCATTTGTATTTCTGTGCTGTTTAATAATACTGAGCCCCTTTTATAAATATATTTTGGCCATTTATTTTTTTTTTGAGAAATATCTATGTACGTCACTTGCACATATTAAGTTTTTGAGACCTTCAAGAGTAGTTCTTAAATACAAGAGTAGTATTTAACTTATACCTTCTCTTATCAACACTTCTCATGTTCCCTCCATTCCCTCTCAAATATATATTATTTTTCTCCAAATACTCTGGCTATTATGAATAAAGCTTCTGTTAGGACCAAAAGAAGTTAAACAACAAGGAGGATCTTAGGGAATTATGCTTAATTCTCTTTCAGAAGAGAAATCAGGATAGACACTGGAAGTGGTTGAAGAGAGGGAACAGATGGGAGCCTACCACAGGTGTCCTTTAAAAGACTCCATCAGTAGAAGATTGAGGCAGGTGCAGAGACTCACAGCCAAACTTTTGACAGAGCATAGGTAGTCTTATGAAAGGAAGGAAATATAGAGGGGAGGAGAAAGCAGCCCCACAAGGAGACCAACAAAGCAAACAATGCTGGGCCCAAGGAGAAGTGCAGAGACCTTTGCATCAACCAAAGACCATGACAGAGAGGACCTACACTCTTTGTTCAGATGTACTCATAAACAGCTCAGTCCATGTGGGTCTTCTAGTAAGAGGCAAAGAAACAGTCTTTGACATAAAATTGATTGCTTACTCCTTGATCACGTCTCCTTGTTGGGGGTGACCTAGTCAGCCCAGAGAGGAAGAGGATCCATGCAGTCCTGATAGGACCTGCATGGATGAGGGTAAGACAGTAGGGGAGGAGGGCTTCCCCAATTAATGGACTAGGGGAGTGGGATAGGAGAGGAAGAGGGAGTGAGGGTGAGACTAGGAGATGATGGAGGGTGCTATAACCAGGTTATAAAATGAATAAGTTGTAAATAATAATAATAAATATTCCTTGATAAAATTACTTTGAAAATATTATTATATTTTTGAAATATTAATAGAATCCTTTTAAAAATAAACATATATATGGCCAACATAATGACATATTCAAATTTATTTTTCACTTTAACAACAAAATAGTGTATCCAGATTCAGTAAAATACTTGGCTGAGATAATTCTCATTTTTTTATGTATGTGAGATGTTGTTATTTTTTTCACATTTCCTTAAACTAAGATTTTACTATCTACTGTTCACACACTTGATTCATCCTTGTGAATGTTTAATGCTACTAATTTTACTCACACTGTACTCTAGTGACATTTAGTATGTGAAACAGAAATAGAACCTACAGAGCATGCCCAATTTATTTATCTCTGAATAATTCCTATACCAAAACCTTAAAATAAATTTATAAGAGAAGCCAAAATGAGGACTTAAATATTATAGGTACAATCATTTGTAAGCCAATTCTTATTTTTTATTATCTATTTAGAAAAAGTAACCATGTATTTAAAGTTTAAAACTTGATAGCATTTAACTGGATGTAGTAAATTTAGGTAATTTTTGCCTTATTTACTTTGTTTACTACATACTATGTGGTTAAATGTTTTCTTTATTTTGTTTTTGTCTATGATTTGTGTTTCATAAATTAAAATAAAAAATAGAGAATGGTGATTCATTACTGTAATCTCAGTACTTCCAGGCCAAGGCCTGGAAGATAATCATGATAATCCAACTCAAGATAATCATGAGTTGGAGACCAGCTTGAACTACATAGTGAGTCCAGGTCAAGACTGTGTGTCAAAGTGAAACAATGTTAAATAAATAAATATCTAAGTTATAATACAGATTGTTTTGTATTAACTCCAGTCAAATATTATTGGAGAGACTAATCTGTGATCATCTATTTTAAAAGGATCACTGTTCCCTGAACTGAGACAAATATAGAACTTTTCATATATTGAACTGTTGTGCAATTTAGCATTTGAGGAGCTGGTTTCAATCCAGCCTTTTCCAGCTACCTGCAGATAAGAGGAGAGTGATACCAGTTAAGGCTGAATCATTGTCAGAAGCCAGTGTTTTTAGAAGCTCCTAGTTTTTCATATAAGAAGAAGTCACACTCATCAAAATTATATTTTGAGAATTGAGATGGCTAATGGAAATGCAATACTATCATACTCTGAGACAGGCTTATTGAAGATTGTAAAGCCTCAAGTCTAAAATATTTGGACAAGGTGAACTATCCAAACTTCCTCTCTGTCTAATTCGTAGTAGAAGAAGACCTCAAAGTCGAATCCTTAGAGAATAACAACTATAGTAAGTGGGAAGAGAATATGATCAGAGAATTCAATAGAATGATAAGAAAGAATACCAAAGTGCCAACCTGAAAAGGCCATGAGAATAGAGAAGTATTTTTAATTCTAATTGTTTATATTAATTACAGTTTATTTACTTTGTATCCCAGCTGTAGCCTCTCCCTCATTCCCTCCCAATCCCACTCTTCCTCCCTTATCTCCTCCCTGTCCCTCTCTAAGTCCACTGATATGGGAGATCTTCCTCCCCTTCCATCTGACCCTAGTTTATCAGGTCTCATCAGGACTGGCTGCAATCTCTTCCTCTGTGGCCTAGCGAGGCTGCTCCTAAAGAAGTATTTTTAATAAGTCTTAGTCACTTAAAGATAAAACAAAAGCATTTGTGGCCTAAAGGAGATGAATGATAGAGGTCATTTGTTCCAAATCTCTACTATGAGCAGGCTGTGCCACAATCAGCATCCCGAATTTCAAATTCTTAGAATCACAGTGATGATTTTGTGTTCATGATGCATATCCAGTAAGGTTTGCAGGCCAAAGCCAACATCTCTTCCAGCTGTGCCAAAGGACAAGACAGGATCAATCAAATGATCACCAGAAAATTAGGTACATAGGTACACCACTTTCATTTTTAATTCATTTTAATTCATTTTTAATTCACTTGATCTTAAGCAACCACCTAACTATAAATTGCATTCTGACCATTTGGCTGGAGGAAGATAGCTAAAGATATTAGAAAGAAATAACTTGACTCTTTGATAGGCCTGTGCAAACAAAGCTGCCAAATACCTCAAGCATAAAAATAAAATAAAAATTAAAAAACCTGTATGTAACCAAAGTTATAAAACTTATTTCCTGCTGATATAAGAGCATACTAATGAATTCATCTGAGAAAAACAATGATAATAAGAATTTTACTGTGAACAGATATAGGCTAAATTACTTCATATAGAACAAAGAAAAATTGAGTAAAACTGTTAAATCAAGCTGGAGCATTCTTAAAATTGTGGGTTGTTTCTCTTGACAATTATCATATGATCTTTGCATCCCTTGCTTCAGGCTTTCAATAATCTTTGTATTTCAACCAAGATTATATAGGTAATAAAATATGGCTATTTTCATTTTAAGAACTACAAATAACTAATGACTGCTGAGAAAGGATTAGCTTCTGCCAGGGATGAACACTTGTTTGTTTTATAATACAAATTGGTCAGCTCTGAAATCATTCACACACAAGCCACACTAATCAGACATAACATTCTGTATGTAGATAGTTATAAGTTGTGTGTGTGCGTAAAAGCAATAATCAAAGAAAAAGAATTAGTCACTGAGAGTAAGAAGAGGACATTGGAGATGTTGGAGACGTGGAATATTGGAGGAGCTGGAGAAACGTGGAAGTGGGGAAGTAATTAAATTGCATTTTTAAAGTAAGTTTAAAAAGCAAATGTTGGCTTGCAAGATGGCGGCGCTGGGAGAGCACCTTGTATAAGAAGCAGGACAGCACTCTCCGTGCAGCGACCAGGAGACTGAACTCTGGACCCAGAAACCACAGCGGTCATGTTTCCCAGGTGAGCGGAGGCTCCCACGGCGTGGGAATCGGTCGGGTCCACTCTCGGCTGCCCAGCCAGAACCCGGAAGAGTTCCTGGGTGACGCGGACTTTGGGTCTCCGGGCTGGAGCCACAAGCCTGCGTGTCCCCATCAGTTCCACAGGCTGATCCGTGGGCACAAGGGTGCCTGAGGCTGGGAGTCCCAGTCACGGGGGGACCCCACAGGGAAGCAAGGTTGTGGGTCTGGTCGCGGGTCACCCAGTCTTTCCCCGGAATATCGCTAGGACGGCGGTTGCCCGCCGCCATCACAGCTGAGCTCCTGCGGTGCACGGAGAGCTGCGCACTCAGCTCAGCGGTACAGACAAGCTGCGCGCCCCAGTACAACAGGGACTGGGAACCCCTGTCCAGAGAGGACCCCTCAGAAAAGGAAGAAACCGTGCTGCTGGGGTCACCTAGGGAAAGTCTAGCAGACTGCAGAT
>REGO01000566.1:779173-794006 GCA_010120015.1 Rhombomys opimus
TGGGGAGAGGCATGCATGCAGAAAGGGGGGGAGGGTGGGACCAGGAGGGGAGGAGGGAGGGACTTATGGGGGGATACAAAAGGAATAAAGTGTATTTAATAAAAGTTAAATAAAAAAAATACAGAGAAAAAAAAAAAGCAAATGTTGGAGATCAGAAGATGGTGGCGGCTAGTGTGCAGCTAAGCTGAAGGGCAGAGGACCTGCAACATGGAAATTGGTGAGTGAAGGGGCTGATCAACCCAGAACAGACTTATCTAGACTTCCAAGAAGAGACTAACCGTGAACTGAGTCCATCTAGAATAATGTCACAGCAGACTCCTCCGGGAGGAGACACCCCGAGAGGTGATCCCCAGTCACTTCCCGGCACCCAAAATCCTACTCCCTCTTCGGAGGAGGCAGGAGGCGTCCAGCAGGATCTGCCAGAGACCACACTCTCTATACCTCAGCCCCAGCGAGAGCTACAGCTCCCACCCTAAAAAAAAAAAAAAATCCTTTTGAGCACTTTCCGAACGCCTCCATAACCCTGCCGCGGGGGAGCAGAAGGATAAAGAGGCGCACAGCGGCTTCATAGCACCTGGACCCCAGTGCTGCCAGCTGCTCCTAGCTAACAAACTTCAGCTCCGGATCTGGCACTGTGGTCAATCAACACATAATGAGACTCTCCCAGGTCCAGCGCAGTAAGGTCTAGCACCAAGTCCTAACACCAGCAGCACCCTGACCCCTGGCAGAGAAACCCCAGCTCAGGATCTGGACTGAAAAGTCCCAACCTCTTTTGGCACTTCCCTGAGAGCTCCGCTATAAGCTTGCCGTATCGGAGGAGAAGGTTAGGGGGGAAGGACAGAAAGGCAGCCTGCCACAGGACACAGCACCCCCTCTCCAGCTCACCCAGCAGCCCCTGGCAGAGAAACCCAAGCTCTGGAACTGAGGATACTCAACCCTACCTGGTACTCTCTCGTAATCAGCAAACATAGGTTCTACCACCAGACTGCTTCTGGCAGAGAGATCTGGGCCCGGGACCTGGGATTGAGAACACTCAACCCAACTCTTTCCTGTGTTACCCTGGGACCAGTCAACATAACCCCTCCTGGCAGAGGGAAAGGACAGAGAGGCAGCACACAGGAAAGGTGGACACCAAGTCCTGCCACCACAGTGCGACAGAGCTGACTGTTAGCATACCCACTTTTTCCGCAGCAGGACCAAATCAGAGAGTAGAGAGCAACGGGAACCGCTGTGCATTCCAACTGGTCTGGCAGGAGAGTGAGTGACCCTTCTAGGAAGAGCTCACCCCAGACCCAGGGCCTCTCCACAGAAGCAACCAGACGAGATCCCTGCCACCCACACCCCTAGCATGGCCATCATAGGGATTCTTGGGATAGCGACCCCAAAGTTGAAGCCTCTGCCTTGTGGGTCCACTAGTGTAATCCAGGCAAACAATCCCTGGATCTCAGACAGAACTGCATAATAGTGCCTGCAGGCCACTGCAATAGTCAGAGAATCCACGCATGCACACTGCGCCCGCTAAAAGTGCATGCAAATAGCTCCAGAGTCACATTCCTTACTTAGGCAAAACTGAAACCACAATGCACCCTCACAAACCAGTGAACCTCTCTCATCTTCCTGAAAAAACAGTCCAGAAAACAGAAGAGACTATCATAGCCCGAACTACAAACTCGAGGAAAAAACAGTGAGGGTTATAAATAACCAGATGGCGAGAGGCAGACATAAGAACACTCCCAACAAAAATCAGCACATAATGACCTCACCAGCAACCCCACAAACCAATGGACACTTCAATTCACTAGATATACAAGAAAACGACCTCAAAACTATGTTTCTCCAGCTATTAGAGGCCCATAAAAATGAAATGAACAAATCCCTCAGAGAAATAGCCAAAGAAATTGAGACGAACAAAGAGGAAACAAATCGAGCTCTCAGAGAAATGACCACGAAAATTGAGGCAAACAAAGAAGAAAAGCACAAAGCTCTCAAAGAAATGTCCACACAAAGGAAGGCAAATAAAGAAGAAATAAACAAAGCTCTCATAGAAATACAGGCAAATACAGCCAAATAAGTAGAAACACAATTAGTGATATATAGAGAGGAAACGGACAAAAAAAATAGAAGCCGTCATTGAAAAGCAGGACTCCACATTCAAACAGATGAAGGAAATGGTGCAAGACATGAAAACAGAATTAGAATCAATAAAGAAAACACAAATAGAGAAAAACCAGGAGCTGGAGAACATAGAGAAAAGATCGGGAACTACAAAGGTAAGCATCAGAAACAGAATACAAGAGATGGAAGAGAGAATCTCAGGAGCTGAAGATACACTTGCAAAAATTGACATGTCTCTCAAAGAAAAAATAAAATCAGAAAAGTTCTAAACACAAAACACCAAGAAATCAAGGACACCATGAAAAGACAAAATCTAAGAATAATAGGAATAGAAGAAAAAGAAGACATCAGGCTCAAAGGTCCGGAAAATATTTTCAAGAAAATTATAGAAGAAAATTTTCCCAACTTAAAGAAAGAGATGTCCATAAACATACAAGAGGCCTACAGAACACCAAGTAGACTAGACCAGAAAAGAAATTCTTCAGGTCACATCATAGTCAAAACACTGAACCTACAGAACAAAGAAAAAATTCTAAAAGCAGCAAGGGAAAAAGGCCAAGTAACATATGAAGGTAGACCTATCAGAATCACACCAGATTTCTCAACAGAAACTATGAGAACCAGAAGGGCCTGGACAGGATTCATGCAGTCCTTAAGAGACCACAGATGCCAACACAGACTACTATACCCAACAAAATTTTCAATCAACATAGATGGAGAATTCAAAATATTCCATGACAAAACCAAATTTAAACAATATCTACATAGTAACCCAGCTCTACAGAAGTTACTAGAAGGAACACTCCGAACCAAAGAGAACAACTGCATCTAAGGAAACAGAGGAAATAGATAACTACACAACCAAAAAACCAAAAGAATACAAGCAACTCAATGAAACTCAGCAACACCACCAACCTATATCAAAAGAAAGCAACAATTGTTGGTCACTAGTATCTATCAACATCAACGGACTCAACTCCCCAATAAAAAGATACAGACGAACAGAATGGTTGAGGAAACAGGATCCAACATTCTGTTGCATACAAGAAATACACCTATGCAACAAAGATAAACACTACCTCAGAATTAAGGCTGGAAAATGTTTTTCAAGCAAATGGTTCCAGAAAACAAGCTGGAGTAGCCATCCTAATATCTAATAAAATCGACTTTCAACTCAAGTTAATCAAAAAAGACAAAGAGGGCCACTATATTCTCATCAAAGGAAAAGTTCACCAAGAGAACATCACAATTTTGAATATCTATGCCCCAAATACAGAGCACCTACATTTGTAAATGAAACAATATTAAAGCTTAAACCAAACATTGATCCTAACACCGTAATAGTGGGAGACTTCAACACTCCACTCTCACCATGGGACAGATGCAACTAGACAGAAAATAGGGAAATAAAAGCACTTACAGAGTCCCTAAATCAAATGGACCTAATAGACATCTACAGATCTTTTCACCCAAGCTCAAAAGACTATGCCTTCTTTTCAGCAATGCATAGAACCTTCTCCAAAATAGACCATATAGTTGGTCACAAAGCAAGCTTCAACAGATACAAAAAGATTGAAATAATCCCTTGTATTCTATCTGACCACCATGGACTAGAGCTGGACCTCAACAACAACAGAAATAATAAAAAGCCGACATGCACATGGAAACTGAACAACTTGTTACTCAATGACAGCTGTGTTAATGAAGAAATAAAGAAAGAAATTAAAGACTTCCTAGAATTCAATGAAAATGAAGGCACAACATACCCAAATTTATAGGACACATTGAAAGCAGTGCTCGGAGGAAAATTTATAGCACTAAGTGCCTTCAAGAATTTGTAACATCACATACAAACACCTTAATGGCCCAACTGAAACCCTGAGAAAAAAAGAAGTAGACACACCCAAGAGGAGCAGACAGCTAGAGATAATCAAACTCAGGGCTGAAATCAATCAATTAGAAACAAATAAAACTATCCAAAGAATCAATGAAACAAAAAGCTGGTTCTTTGAGAAAATCAACAAGATAGACAAACCCTTACTCAAACTAACTAAAAATCAGAGAGAATCTATCCAAATCAGGAAAATCAGAAATGAAAAGGGTGACATAAATACAAACACTGAGGAAATCCAAACAATCACTAGGTCATACTATGAAAGCCTATATGCCACAAAATTTGAAAACCTAAATGAAATGGACAATTTTCTTGATAGATTCCATCTAACAACATAAAGTCTAGATCACATAGAAAGACTGAATAGCCCTATATCCCCCAAGGAAATTGATGCAATCATTAACAGTTTCCCCTCCAATAAAAAAAAAAACCTGGGCCAGATGGTTTCAGTGCAGAATTCTACCAGACTTTCAAAGAAGTGCTAACACCAATTATCCTCAAACTATTCCACAAAATAGAAACAGAATGAACATTACCAAACTCATTCTATGAAGCGACAGTCACCTTGATACCTAAACCACACAAAGACCCAACCAAAAAAGAGAACTTCAGATCTACCTCTCTAATGAACATTGACACAAAAATACTCAATAAAATACTTGCAAACCGAATCGAAGTACACACCAAAGATATCATTCACCATGACCAAGTAGGTTTCATCCCAGGCATGCAAGGGTGGTTCAACATACGGAAATCCATCAATGTGATCCACCACATAAACAAACTGAAAGAAAAAAAACACATGATAATCTCCTAAGATGATGAAAAAGCATTTGACAAAGTCCAACACCCATTCATGTTTAAAGTCTTGGAGAGATCAGGGATACAAGGCACATAATTAAACATAGTAAAGGCAATATACAGTAAGCCTATAGCCAACATCAAACTCAATGGAGAGAAACTTATCTCAATCCCACTGAAATCAGGGACAAGACAAGGCTGCCCATTGTCTCCATTTGTCTTCAACATAGTACTTATAGTCCTAGCTAGAGCAATAAGACAAGTAAGGGAGATCAAAGGGATAGAAATTGGAAAGGAAGAAGTATATTATCACTATTCGCAGAAGATATGATAGTATACAAGACCAACCCTAAAAATTCAACCAGAGAACTCCTTCAGCTGATAAACACCTTCAGCCAATTGGCAGTATACAAAATTAACTCAAAAAAAAATCAGAAGCCCTCCTGTATACCTAAGACAAAAGGGCCGAGAAAGAAATAAGGGAAACAACACCCTTCACAATAGCCACTAACCACATAAAGTACCTTGGGGTGACACTAACCAAGCAAGTGAAAGACCTGTTTGGGAAAAACTTCACGTCTCTGTAGAAAGTAACTGAAGAAGATATCAGAAGATGGAAAGATCTCCCGTGCTCCTGGATTGGTAGGATTAACATTGTGAAAATGGCCATTCTGCCAAATGCAATCTACAGATTCAATGCAATTCCCATCAAAATACCAACTCAATTCTTTACAGACCTTGAAAAAAAAAGAGTCAATAGCAACTCAATTCTTTACAGACCTTGAAAAAAAAAGAATCTCAGCTTCATATGGAGAAACAAAAAACCCAGAATCTCCAAAACAATCCTGTACAACAACAGATCATCTGGAGGTATCTCCATCTCTGATCTCAAGCTGTACTACAGAGCAATAGTAATAAAAACTGCATGGTATTGGCATAGAAACAAAGGAAAATCAATGGAACTGAAGAGAAGACCCAGAAATAAACCCACACACCTATGAATACTCGATTTTTGATAAAGAAGCCAAAAAAATTCAATGGAAAAAAGATGGCAACAAATGGTGCTGGTCCAACTGGATGCCTACATGCAGAAAAATGAAAATAGATCTATATTTATCACCCTGCACAAAACTAAAGTCCAAGTGGATCAAATACCTCAATATAAAACCAGATACTCTAAATCTGTTAGAAGAAAAATTGGGGAAGACCCTAGAACTCATTGGCACAGGAGACAACTTCCTGTTGTTTGAACAGAACACCAACAGCACAGGCTCTAAGAGCAACAATCAATAAATGGGACCTCAAGAAAATGAACAGCTTCTGTAAAGTAAAGGACACCATTATCAAAACAAAACGACTGCCTACAGATTGGGAAAGAATGTTCACCAACCCTTTATCTGACAGAGAGCTAATATCCAGTATACATAAAGAACTAAAGAAGCTGAAAAGCAACAAACCATGTAATCCAATTTAAAAAATGGGGAACAGAGCTAAACAGACAATTCTCGATAGAGGAATATCGACTTGCAGAGAAACACTTAAAGAAATGCTCAATGTCATTAGCCATTAGGGAAATGCAAATCAAACAACCCTGAGATTTCACCTTACACCCATCAGAATGGCTAAGATGAATAATTCAAGTGTCAACACATGCTGGAGGGGTTGTGGAGAAAGGGGAACCTTTCTGCACTGCTGGTGGGAATGTAAACTGGTACAACCACTTTGGAAGTCTCTCTGGTGCTTTCTCAGACAATTAAGAATAGTGCTTCCTCAAGACCCAGCTATACCACTGCTAGATATATACCCAAAATTTGCTCAAGTACACAACAAGGACATTTGTTCAACCATGTTTATAGCAGCTTTATTTTTAATAGTCAGAACCTGGAAACAACCCAGATGTCCATCAACAGAGGAATGGATACAGAAATTGTGATATTTTTATTTTTACACAATGGAATACTACTCAGCAATCAAAAAGGAAGAAATTATGAAATTTGCAGGCAAATGGTGGGATCTAGAAAAGATCATTCTGAGTGAAGTATCCCAGAAGGTGAAAGACAAACACGGTATATACTCACTTATATAGACCTATAAGATATGATAAACATAATGAAATCTATATACCTAAAAACGATAATCAAGAAAGTAGACACGGGTTAAGATGATCAATCCTCATTAAAAAGACAAATGGGATGTGCATTGAAAGTATGACAGGAGTCTATTGCAGAAGGCATCTGAAAGACTCTAGCTAGCAGTGTTTCAAAGCAGATACTAAGACTTATAACCAAACCTTCGGCAGAGTACAGGGAATATGAAAGAAGGGGAGTTATTATGATGTGGAAAGGATAGGAGCTCCACAAGGACCAAATATATCTGGGCACAGGGTCTTTTCTGAGAATGACACTCCACCAAGGACCATGTATGGATATAACCTAGAACCTCTGCTTGGATGTAGCCTGTGGTAGCTCAGTAACCTATTGGTTTCCCATAGTAAGGGAAAAAGGTCTATTTCTAACAGGAACTCAATGGCTGGCACTTTGACCTCCCTACACCGGCAAGGGTGGAACAGTCCTGTTAGGCCACAGAGGAGGACTTTGTAGTCAGTCCTGAAGATACCTGATAAAACAGTATCAGATGAAAGGGGAGAAGATCCTCCCCAAGCAGTGGACTTGGAAAGGGGCAGGGAGGAGATGAGGGAGGGAGGGTGGGATTAGGAGGGAATGAGGAAGTGGGATACAGAGTTAACAAATTGTAACTAATAAGAAAAAAAATTTAAAAAAAAGAAAAACATTTGCCAAACCTAAGGAAAAGGATACCTGTACACTTACAGGAAGCTCACAGAAAACCAAATAGATTGGACCAGAAAAAAAAAATCCTCCTGTCACATAATAATCAAAACACTATATATACAGAACAAAGAAAGAATATTAAAAGCAGCATCACGGGAGAAGGCACATGTGAAGGCAAATCTAACAGAATTATATCTGACTTCTCAACAGCAACTGTAAAAGTGAGAAGGGCCTGGAAAGATGTCATGCAGACACTAAGAGAGCACAACTTTCAATCAGTAACCATAAATGGAGACAATAAGATATTCTATGACAAAATAAAATTTAAGCAATATGTAGGCACATTCCTAGCCCTACAGAAGATATTAGAAGGAAAACTCCAACCCAAGGAGGCTAACTACACTTGGGGAAAAAATGGGAAACAAATACACACACCCAAGCCACAAAACCAAAAGAAAGGAAGCACACACACTCTACCACCAACATCAAAATAGCAGGAAGTAACCCCTGTCAACACCAGAATAACAACCACCTGTCACTATCATCTCTCAACCTCAACGGCCTCAGCTCTCCAATAGGAAGACACAGGCTAACAGAATGGATGCAAAAACAGGGCAAAAATACACCACCACTTCATATTTAGAGTCTTGGAGAGATCAGGAAATCAAGGCATACACCTAACCAGAATAAAGGTAATGTACAGCCACCCAATAGCCAGCATCAAGTTAAATAGAGAGAAACTTAAAGCATTCCAGCCAAAATCATGAACAAGACAATGCTGCCCACTCTAACCACATCTCTTCAATATGGGACTTGAAGTTACAGCTAGAGCAATAAGACAACTTAAGGGGAACAAGGGAATAGAAATTGGAAAAGAAGAAGTCAAAGTATCGCTACTCATAGATTATATGATAGTATACAAAAGCCACCCTCAAGATTCTACCCGAGAACTCCTTATGGCTACTAGACAACTTCAGCAGAGTGCCTTGATACAAAATTAACTCAAGAAAGTCAGCGGCCCTCCTTTACACAAGTGACAAAAGGGCTGAGAAAGAAACTAGGGAACTAACACCAATCACAATAGTCACAAATAATATAAAATATGTGGTGTACCTCTAACCAAGCAAGTGAAAGACCTGTATGATAAGAACTTCAAGTATTTGAAGAAAGAAATTGAAGAAGATTTTAGAGAATGAAAAGATCTATGCTCCTGGATCAGTGGTATTAATATAGTAAAAATGGTCATCCTGCCAAAAGCCATCAAAATTCCAACACAGTTCTGGTGGATATGGATGTGACTCTAGCTGAGACTACTAACAGGGTGGACATGCAGATTGAAGTGACCACCTCCTAGCCAGACAGGACTAGTAAAAGGAGGGGAACAACAACCCACAGACAAAACCTTTGATTAAAAAATTACCCTGCCTACAAGAAGTGCAGGGCTAAGGAGAATACAAAGATTGAGAGAATGTCCAACAAATAATTGACCCAACTTGAGACTCACCCCATGGAAGAGAGCCAGCCCCTGGCACTATTAATGATGCTCCCTCATGCTTGCAAACAGGACTCTAACTTGAATGTCTCTGGGAGGCTCCAGCCAGCAGGAGAAGGAGACAGATGCTGGGACATGCAGCCAAGCATAGAGCAGAGCCAGGGATCCTGTGGCAGTGTTGGGGCAAAGATGGAAGGATATTGAGGGAACAGGAACATCACAAGAAGACCAACAGAGACAACTAACTCAGTCCCAAGGGGGCTTTCAGAGACTGAGAAATCAAAGAGCATGTTTATCTGGACCCACACCCCCTGAATGTATGTGATTGATGGGCACCTTGGTCTTCATATGGAACACCTGGCAAGTGGTAGGGGGAGGCTGTCACTAACATGGACTCTATTGCCTGCTTTTGGATCACTTTCCCTTGTCTGGCTTCAGGGGATGAGGATATGCTCAGTCCTGTTATGACGTGATGTGTTGGTGAAGGTTGATATGGGAACAGGGGGGAGCTCCCCTTTTCTGGGGTGAAATGGAGAGGGGAAGGAAGAAGAGGGGAAAGGAAGGCTTGGGAAAGAGAAGAGAGGGGATGTAAAGTAAATAAACTGAAATTAAAAAAGTAAATGTTAAAAAAGTATGTGCAGAAAGTAATTCCCAGTAACTCATTGTAGCAATTAAAAACATAAAAAGTATCCAGTGTGATGGCTCAGACTGTAAAGGTACTCATTGGGAAGCTAAAAGACCTGAGTTCAGTCCCTGAGTCTGTCATGATGAAAGGAGAAAACAGACTTCCTCAAGATATTCTCTGCCCTCTCTCTACACATTATCAGTGGCACACACACACACACACAGAGAGAGAGAGAGAGAGAGAGAGAGAGGAGAGAGACATCATATCTCCATGCTAATAATTTTTTTAAATGTTAGGTTGTCTATAAAAGAAGCAGTGAATGTTTTCATAATTTATAACCCAATGAACTTACACATAATTTTATACTGAGGAATGGGTTCTATATATTGTCTTTTGTTTTCCTCTTAATCTTAAAATGCAATCTTATACTCATGTTCTTCTAAGTAGAGATATTTTTAGAGCTCTATTCTATGGGCTATATAATAACGATGCATATAAGTACCAACTATTGCCACAGAATTTTATGCCTTTTCTTTGCGTTGTGGGGAGGTAAATTATGAAAGATCCTACATCACAGTTTTACTACTTATATATGAGACAGATTGAAAATCACAGGTTTCTGATAATACATTGAGGGAGATAATCGTTGAAGAATAATCTGCAACAGCATGGAGGACAGTAGAATTTCTTGGAAAAGGTATACATTATGAATATAGATATTATGCTTAAGTTTAGCTGTCAAAGATTCAACTAATTCTATTCATAAAAACCTGAAAATATGTAACTGAAAAAAACACAAACAAGTGGTTGTTGACTTCTTATTTCCTAAGTATACAGCATCATCTAATTTGCATACAAGTTTCAGGGTTTGAGTATTATTAGCAAATAAGTGCTGGAATCGAGTAAATAAAAAAAGGTATATAAGTTATATATACCATAAAGTAACATTATTATTTTTATGAGTGGGATTTGGAAATCTATGGAATTTAGACTATGTATAGATTATAAAACCAAAACCTTGTGTACATAAGTATATACATATATATATATATACACACACATACAATGTAGTACTCCTTTATTCATAGTCTTTCTTATTTGCAGTCATAGTTATTCATATTTAACTGCAGTCTAATAATATTAAATGAAAAAAAATAAGTTAGAAATACAGGAAACAGGACAAGAGCCTACCACAGAGGGCCTCTGAAAGACTCTACCCAGCATTGTATCAAATCAGATACTGAGACTCATAAAAAAAACTTTGGGCAGAGTGCAGGGAATCTTAGGAAAGAAGGGGAGATAGTAAGACCTGGAGAGGACTGTAGCTCCACAAGGAGAGCAACAGAACAAAAATATCTGGGCACAGACAGAGGCCTTTTCTGAGACTGATACTTCAACCAAGGACCATTCATGTATATAACCTAGAACCCCTGCTCAGATGTAGCCATGGCAGCTCAGTATCCAAGTGGGTTACCTAGCAACGGGAACAGGGACTTTTTCTGACTTGAACTCAGTGGCTGGTTCTTTGATCACCCTTTCCTGAGGAGGTCGGGGCAACCTTGCCAGGCCACAGAGGAGAACGATGCAGCTAGTTCTGATGAGACCAGATAAGCTAGGGTCAGATGAAAGGGGAGGAGGACCTCCTCTATCTGTGGACAGGGAGAGGGACATAGGAGGAGATATGGGAGAAAGAATGGGGTTGAGAGGGGAGAAGGGAGGGGGCTACAGCTGAGATTCAAAGTGAATAAACTGTAATTAATATAAAAATAACAATTTAATTTAAAAAAAAGGAATATTCCATTGTCCATTCTTTCTCATACCAAAACACAGACAATTCCTTTGGCTAGTGCATTCATACTGTACCCATTACCCTACATTCCATCAAACATTAGTCATCTCTGCTTTCCAACCAGCAGTTGTGGTACTTCAGTACTTGTCTTCAGTAAAATCTTTTTATTTTTTTATTTTTTTTATTTTTTTTATTTTTATCAGTTACATTTTATTAATTCTGTATCCCAGCCGTGCCCCGAACCCTCATTCCCTCCCAGTCCCTCCCTCCCTCCCTCCCTCATCACCACTGTGCCCCTTTCCAAGTCCACGATGGGGGGGGACCTCCCCCCATTCATCTGATCCTGTTTTATCAGGTATCTTCATTGAGTTCCTGTTAGAAATAGTCCTTGTTCCCCTCACTTTGGGAGACCAATTGGTTACTGAGCTACCACAGGCTACATCTGAGCAGAGGTTCTAGGTTATATCCATACATGGTCCTTGGTTGAATGTCAGTTTCAGAAAAGACCCTGTGCCCAGATATATTTGGTCTTTGTGGAGCTCCTATCCTTTCCCCATTGATTCTTTCAAAACTGAATTACAGATGAAGCTTCTAATTAATATATTTCAACTAAAAGCCAAAAGTCTTTTAATTAAATAGCAAGTAGAAGTACAATAACATATTTACGTAGGGAAAGAAAGAAATGACAAAGAGTCAAATTGGCACAACTTAAGTTACAGTGCATTTTTAATATTATTATTTTTAATAGTTTTTTAATGAGGTAATCTGATTAACATATAAATTTACTTTACTATAGACATACAGATGTCAGTAAGGAAACAGGATATATAGTCTTTGATATTATTTTTGGTTCCAGGTTTCCATTAGATGTTAGAACTTGGAACATATGCTGGCTTGAATGAAAATGCCCCGTAAGCTCGTAGGGCGTAGTGTTATTTAAAAGGATTAGTACATATGGCCTTGGTGGAGTATATGTGGCCTTATTGGTGGAAGTGCATCACTGTCGGTGAACATTAAGGTTTCAGAAGCCCAATCAAGGCCCAGTCCCACTTTCTTTTCCTGCTGCTGGCCAATCTGGATGTAGTACTCTCAGCTACCTTCCAGCTCATGTCTGCCTACATACTACCAAACCTCCCACCATGATGGTAATGTGCTAAGCCTCTGAACAGTAATACAGCTCCAATATTTTCCATTACTTATACAAGTTGCTCTGGTCATGGTATCCCTTCACAGAAGTACAATACTGACTAAGAAACATTGTACCTAGCATAAGTAAGTAAAACGAGACTATTTATATATGTTTATATATGTCTATATGAATTTTTGTATGTATGCATATATATAACACATTATTGTGCTCTCTCAAGGATACACCTATAAATTCTCATCTTTGTTTATGAAAAGTAACTGATTTTTAGCCAAGATTGATTTCGATGGTAAATATACAAATTGTTACCTTAAAGCAGTGTTGCTCATCATCAATAAAGATCCTATTAGATTCTGGAAAAAAAATGTAATCCATGTAACACAGAATAAAAACAATCAGAATGTTGCTTCTAGATTATAAGACTGATCTGTTAATTGCAATTATAAAAAGGAAAAATAAGTTCTACAGAATCTTTAGAGTGTATATTTAGTTTTATTGGGTATGTTTGGAAAATTAATAAAGGAACGGGTTTAACTTAAGACACTATAAGCCAGTTTATAAGCAAATATTAAAGATCACAGCATTTTTCCCTTAAAATAGGTTGGAGAAACCACTTATCTTTTAGACCTTCCATATTAAGAAATGCAATTTTAGAAGACTTTTAAAAATTAAAATGATATAAACCACCTTGTCTGAATAAAGTAATAATTGACTCAGGAAACAGATCGGGTGCAGGGTGTGGACTCCCAAATTGTTGTTGCAGAAAGCCTCCAGGTAGCCTCTATTAACTTCAAAGGGAGAAAATGAGAGTAGGAAGAAAAAAGATCTGGATTTGAGTCTTGGAAGGTCTATAAACAAAACTTGGGTGTGGTAACCAGAACAAGGCAAGGGCTAAAAGGAAACAGGAAAGAAGCCAACTAATTTTGAATGAATACTATTAAAAATATTGGGTCTGGATTAATAAAGTCTTACATTTTTTACTTTGAAAATCCCTTAGGGCAGCAAGTTTCCAAGAGTAGTAGCAGACTTTGAATACTCCATGTATCCGAGTTGAGATTAGCCATCAAAAAAAAAAAAAAAAATTAAAAATTAAAAAAAAAATGCCACAATTACCCCCCCCCAAAAAAGTGACGAATAAGTGGAAATCCATCAGAAGGGGGAGGTATAAGGGGGTCCTTCAAGTTATCTTAGTAAAGGAGTTGCTATGTGACATCTTCAACTTCAAGTTAGAGACATTGTCCGTGCATTCTCAGCATTGTTCCATAATCCCTATGGATTAATGTTGACAATGATGATAACTGCATACAAGTTTGTTTTGACTCAAGTTTATACATACACACTTATTTTGACTCTTACGACATTGAAAACAATATGTTTTGTTTAATGAAGAAAGGCTAGATGTCAGGATTACAGGAGGAAGTTACAGCTTTCTATTCGGAAATTACTATTTTCTGTTCTCTTTTTCTTAAATTCACACTCTTTATAATGTAGTTAAAAATCAGCAGAACCTCATGGGTGATGGAGACCCAGCCCTTCAATTGGTGACTCAGAGAAAGTTCATCAGGGGAGTAGTCTCACTTGGATAGTCTCATTCAGCCATTTGTTCACAAAAGACACATGCAGATGGAATCAAACTGTCAAAACAGACACCTGTTATTAAAGCAGTAACTTAAGTACAGTAACTAACACTAGAAATAATGACTTGTCATTGTTTGGCAAATGTCTCCAGAACTCAAATAGGCTTTGTGTAGCTTATTCTGATTAAAACATTCCTTGTCATAAAACCACGTATATTGTAGAACCTCAAAAAGGTTTTACCAGATTCACATTTTTTCATAGCTGAACTCTTTCATACCTGAAATGCCTTATTTGTTTCTAATGTTTGTTTTTTGGTTTTTTGTTTTTGTTTTTGTTTTGTTGTTGTTGTTGTTTTTTACTTTTGTTCCTGGATCATTTTTTAATTGTATACCCATGTGAATGTAAGTATAGATGATGTGGTGTGATCACAGTCAGCATTTAGTTTTCCTGTTCCAGACTATTTAACGTACCTTATTTTTATCCCTTCAAATTCATGTATAAATTACCATCCTCCCCTACTAGGTGTCTTTACAAGAGAGAGGGAAAGAGGAAAGAAAGAAAGAAAGAAAGAAAGAAAGAAAGAAAGAAAGAAAGAAAGAAAGA
>REGO01000566.1:798427-819071 GCA_010120015.1 Rhombomys opimus
TGTACATATGTCTGTGTGAGGGTGTCAGATGCCCAGGAACTGGAGTTACAGACAGTTGGGAGCTGCCATGTGGGTGCTGGGAATTGAACCCAGGTCCTCTAGAAGAAGAGCTGGTGCTCTTAACCACTGAGCTATCGCTCCAGCCCCTGTCTAATCTTTATAGTCGGCAAGAAACTAATTCATTTTCTTTCTTTATTATCCTTAACTACTTCCTTTGAAGTAGTTAGGAAATGAGTTTTATAAATGTCAAACACAATGCTCACTAGATCAACGCATTATGGTTCATTTACAAATAGATATGTATGTGTGAGAAAATGTAGGTGACAAATTAACCATAAAACAAACTGAGTGAGAGAAGAGGGGGTAAGCTTTGAGTCCTGCCCCCACAGTTGCTCAAGGCCAGAAAGTAACTCCATAGATACAGAAAGCCAGTGGTATGTTAATAGCTAAACTTCAGCTTTTCAAATTTTCTTTTAGTTTGAGAGTTACCTTTGAAGGAGTCAGATATGGTGGAGAAAAGAGGTAAAAAAAAAAAAAAAAAAAAAAAAAAAAGGAAAGAAGATTGAAACACAATAGAGAAAACAAACAGGAATTCTGGAAGCAAAAGAACCAAGCAACCAAAACAAACAAACAAAAAAGCAAGCAAGGAAACGCTATAAATACACAACACCAAAAATTTTAAAAATTTAAATTTAGAGATGGAAAGAAGTTTGAGACTATAATACATTTAGATATAAATTTAAAAAAAAGATGAAATCAGCTAACCTTCCAAGAACTCTGGTATACTCTCTACAAAGAGAGCAAAACTAAGAACTTCTGGAATTGTGAAAGTGCTGAAATAAAGTCTAAAGATGGAGAAATTCTTTTAAAGAAATTATAGCAGAAAAATTCCTAACCCTGGATGGGAAAAATGCCTGGCAAATTACAAATGGTAGATGAGGCTCATGATCCGGAGGGAATTTCTCTGCATGTATCATATTAATTAAATTTAAAATGCACAGAAAGGAAAATATATAAATATCCATAATGAAGATAGAGTCCTAAGATTAACATACTCCAATAAAAATAATTATTCAGCAATTCCAAAACTATAAGATCTGTGCAGGAGCCCAGTGGTTATGCAGGCATTAAAACCAACAAGTGACCAATGTTACTATATGAAATTAAAAAGCTTCTGTTCATTAGCTATAGATCTGGAAAAAAATTGTAGGATTTGGTTGTAAAATGAAAAACAAAGAATACAACTGGACAGCAAGAAAATAAACAACTCAAATAAAAATTGAGACACAGACCAATCAAAGAGTTCTCAAAAGAAATAATATAGGTGGCTGCTAAATATTATTTAAAATGTGCCACCTCCCTTAAATACGAATTAAATCTGTTTAGAAAGTTCTTCTTGCCTCAGCCAACATGGCTCTGTTTCAAAAGACAAAGAGAAGAGATGCTGGTGTGGTTGTGGAGAAAACAGCAATCATTCACTATTGGCTAAGATGTAAAGTGGTAGAGTCACTGTAGAAATAAATGTAGAGTTTTTTCAGCTAAAAGCAGAGGTATTATTTAAGAAAACTAGTCTTAAAAGATACTATATCTTACAAGGGAGAAACATTTTTTTTTTTTATACACAGTCACTGGTGTTGTCTTCACAATTGTTAGGAAATATAAAAGAAGAAGCAGTATATGTACCACAATTTCTGAAACCATTCTTCAGTTGAGGGGCATCTAGGTTGTTTACAGATTGTGGCTATTATGTTATAAAGCTGCTATGGACATAGCTGAGCAATTTTTCTTGTTATATAGCTGAGTATATTTTGGATATATGCCCAGGAGTGGCAAAGCTGGATCTTTTTTTTTTAGGTTTCAACAAATTTATTTATTTATTTAAATTTTTATTAATTGTTTATGACAATATAATCACTTTGTATCCTGGCTGTGGTCTTGAGGTAGCACAATTTCTAATTGTCTGAGAAAGCGCCAGATTGATTTACAAAGTGTGGTATAGGTTTACATTCCCACCAACAATGTAAGAGGGCTCCCCTTTCTCCACATCCTCTCCTGCATGTGTTGTCACTTGAGTGTTTGATCTTAGCCATTCTGATGGGTATAAGGAGGAATCTCAGTGTAGTTTTTTTTCCTATCTTTTTTATCATTTTATTTTTATTTTTATTATTAGTTACATTTTATTAACTCTGTATCTCAGCTATATCCTGCTCTCTCATTCCCTCCCAATCCCATCTTCCCTCCCTCATCTCCTCCCTGCCCCTTTCCAAGTCCACTGCTTGGGGAAAACCTCCTCCACTTTCATCTGACCCTGGTTTATCAGGTATCTTCAGGACTGGCTGTAAAGCCCTCCTCTGTGGCCTAACAGGACTGCTCCTCCCTTGGGGGGTGAAGAGGTCAAAGAGCCTGCCATTGAGTTCCTGACAGAAATGGTCCCTGATCCCCTTACTATGGGAAAACAATTGGGTACTGAGCTACCACAGGCTACATCCAAGCAGAGGTTCTAAGTTATATCCATATGTGATCCTTGGTGGAGTGTCAGTCTCAGAAAAGACCCTGTGCCCAGATATATTTGGTCCTTGTGGAGCTCCTATCCTTTCCATGTCATACTAACTCCCCCTTCTTTCATGTGATTCCCTGCACTCTGCCAAAGGTTTGGTTATGAGTCTTAGTATCTGCTTTGATACACTGCTAGGTAGAGTCTTTCAGAGGCCCTCTCAGTAGGCTCCTGTCCTCTTACTTGTTTTCTCCTATGTCCAATGCACATCCCATTTGTCTTTCTAAGTGAGGGTTGATCATCTTACGCCGTGTCCTCTTTCTTGTTTATCTTTTTTAGGTGTATAGATTTTATTATGATTTGCAGTTCCCTGATGACTAAGTACTTTGTACATTTTTTCTTCACTTTTTAATTTAATTTTTATTAATTACACATTATTCACTTTTTATCCCCCCTTGACCCCCTCCCTCCTCCTCTCCCAATCCCACCATCCTTCCCCCTTCTCCATGCATGCCCCTCCCAAAGTCCACTGATAGGGGAGGTCTTCCTCTCCTTCCTTCTGATCCTAGTCTATCATGTCTCATCAGGAGTGGCTGCAACTGTCTTCCTCTGTGGCCTGGTAAGGTTGCTCCCCCTCAGGGGGAGGTGATCAAAGAACAGGTCAATCAGTTCATGTTAGAGACAGTCCCTGTTTCCATTACTATGGAACCCACTTGAACACTGTGGGTGTCCATGGGCTACATCTGTGCAGGGGTTCTAGATTATATCCATTACATGGTCCTTGGTTGGGATATGAGTCTCAGAAAAGACACTTGTGCCCAGATTTTTTGGTTCTGTTGCTCTCCTTGTGGAGCTCCTGTTCTCTCCAGGTCTTACTATTTCCTACTTCTTTCATAAGATTCCCTGCACTTTGCCCAAAGGTTGGCCATAAGTCTCAGCATCTGCTTTGATAGTCTGCAGGGCAGAGCCTTTCAGAGGCCCTCTGTGGTAGGCTCCTATCCTGTTCCCTGTTTTCTCCTTCTTCTGATGTCCATCCTCTTTGTCTTTTTGAATGGGGATTGAGTATTTTAGCCAGAGTCCTCCTTCTTGATTAATTTCTTTAGGTGTACAGATTTTAGTAGGTTTATCCTATATTATATGTCTAGTACCCACTTATGAGTGAGAATATACCCTGTGTGTCTTTCTGCTTCTGGAATAGCTCACTCAGGATGATCTTTTCCAGTTCCCACCATTTACCTGCAAATTTCATGATTTCCTCTTTTTTTATTGCTGAGTAATATTCCATTTTTAGATGTACCACAATTTCTGTATCCCTACCCTATTTTTTAATTGGATACTTGGTTTGCTGCTGTTTAACTTCTTGAGTTCTTTATATATTCTGGATATTAGCCCTCTGTCAGATGTAGGGTTCATGAAGATATTTTCCCAGTCTGTAGGCTGTCATTTTGTTCTGTTGACAGAGTCCTTTGCTTTATAGATGTTTTTCAGTTTCATGAGGTCCTATTTATTGATTGTTGATCTTAGAGCTTGTGCTATTCTGATCAGGAAGTTGTCTCCTGTGACAATGAGGTCAAGACTCTTTTCTACTTTTTCTTCCAACAGATTCAGTGTATCTGGTTTTATGTGGAATACTAAAAACAAGGAAATCATGAAATTTGCAGGCAAATGGATGGAACTAGAAAAGATCATCCTGAATGATGTAACCCAAAAGCAGAAAGGCACACACTTATAAGTGTATATTAGTCATATAATATAGGATAAGCATAGTAAAATCAATAGTCCTAAAGAAGCTAAACAACAAAGAGAACCCTAGAGAAGAGGCTTATTGAAAAGGGAAAACAGGATAGACATCCGAAGTAAAAGAAGACAGGGAAGAGGAAAGAAACCTTTTATAGGGGACCTCTGAAGATCTACCCATCAGGGTATGGAAGCAGATGCCAAGACACATAGCCAAATTTGGGCAGAGTGCAGGGAATCTTATCGAAGAAAGAGGAAATAGAAAGACCTGAATGGGACAGGAGCTCCACAAAAACACCAAAAGAGTCATTAAGTCTTTCCTCAGCGAAGCTGAGACTGATGTAGAGACTGATGAGTCAACCAAAGACCATACATGGAGAGGACCTAGACTGCCTACTCACATGTATCCCATGGATAGCTGTCTCCATGTGTGTTCCCTAGTAAGGGGATTGTAGGTTGTCTCTGACATGAACTCAGTGGTCAGCTCTTTGATCATCTCCCCCCTGGCGAGGTGGCCTAACCAGAACACAGAGGAAGAAGATCCAGAGAGTCCTGATAAGACCTGATAGGCTAAGGTCCTATAGTAGGGGAGGAGGACCTCCTCTATCAGTGGACTAGGGGATGGACACAGGGGAGGAAGAGGGAGGGAGGTGGGAATGTAAGGAGATAAGGGAGAGATACATCAGGAATACAAAGTGAATAAATTGTAATAAATAATAATAATAATAAAGAAAATTTAGTAAGGAAATATCATCAAGAAAGCAATGTGCTCTATGATTCTAATGTTATACAAGTTAACTCTTTGCATTGACTGAATTTTGAAATTAACCCAGTTTATTCTTTTTAGTTTCTTAAAGCTCTTAAAGCAAATAATTATTTGGGGATTGTATAACATAATAAAATAATGAGAAGGAATTGATTAATCTTTGTTCTTATGATCTTTGGAGTAAATATAAATGCTTAACATGTGTTTCAAGAATTTTTCTTCTTTCAAGTTTTTTTTTCATTAAATGAACAAATAATTTTATGTACTTATCATATTTAATGTTTTATCATCATTTTAAGTGCATAGTCACATTTTCAACATTTTCATTTTTTATTCTTTTTAAATGCTAAATCTTTAGGCTAGTCATTCTTCTCAAGTTATCATTTTAAATTTACCTTGTTTTTAATGAAGTAAATAATGACCAAAAAAGAAAAGAAGAAAAAGTCTAGATGCCTGTCATTCATTTTTGAATGGATAATGAAAATGCCATTCATAAATAAAATGGAGTTCATTCATCAGAGAAAAAGAAAATTCAAAGATCTGGAAATAATCATACTGAGCAGGTATCTCATAGCCATAAAGAGAAAATTGTTGTTCTCTCCCTCTCTCTGTCTTTTGCACACCACCTTACACACACACACACACACACACACACACACACACACACACACATACACACACACACATACACACACAGTTGCTAGCTTTGATTCCTTAGGTATGTGTGTTTCAATTGCAGTGACTATAAAAGTGAGGAAACTAGTAAAAGTTCCTGATGGAATTTCAAGAGAAGCAGGTAGAAGATATACGGTATATAAGGGAAAGGAGAAATAATAAAAAAAAATACTTAAATGGGGTTTCAGATGGAACTGGGTAGAAGAAGGAGTATATGGAAGGATAATAAACAGTAATCCCTTCAAAATGCCAAATGGAAACTTACTATTAATGAATTTTCTTAAAGGGAGACCTCCCCTGTCAGTGGACTTGGAGAGGTGTATGGGAGGAGATGAGGGAGGGAGGGCGAGATTGAGAGGGAATGAAGTAGGGCACTATAGCTGGGATACAAAATGAATAAACTCTAATTTATATAAAAAATAAATATATATGTTATTATTAAAGGGATTATAATTGAGTCAGCCTAAAATGGAAATGCAATGTCTCCCCTAGACACACAGTTTATCAGTCAAGCTCTCAGTTATAAATATAGGCTACCTCTTTTTGAGCTGTTGGTCAATTGAGTCACATAGACCTCCACAAATTTATGTCATTACCATTGCTCTTAGATACCTTGAGAACATGAGCATAATACACTTTTGGTGAAGACACCACAAGAAAAAATCAAGATGGTGCTGACCTGGAAATTTCCTGTCAATTGGCTAACTTTCATAGTGTTGGAAATTTTTATGCATGCTATCTAAAGGGAAATAACAAAAACTGTGAATCATGCCAAGTACAATAATAATAACTACTGGCCTGGAAAGATATGATCACTACTGAAATAGTGATAGAAATTTTACGCAAGTAACAATCCATTTCCAAATGGATTTAAAAGCTTGCCTCATAAAACAGAACTCATGCCTGGTACCATCAACTGTGCCAAATTCCCCACGGTTGGCTAAGTTGTGGGCCCTAGGGAACACCTAGTACTATTATTCTGCTCAATGGACAGGAAACAATAATAAACTACACTAAGTTCTTATCTTTATAACCATGGATTACTACATCAATCCTTATCAAAAAAGTGTTTGTATAGAGTAGACTATGATTAATACAGAGATATACAAATGCTCAATGTGAAGAGAAAAGTAATTGTGGCATGGTCAGTTTGTATTTGTGGACATTAAAGCACTGATGCACAGAAATCACATTTACTATGACCAGAAGCATGGAACTTTTACCAGATCAGATCCACATTGTTCCTATTATGGTTTGAACAGAAGCTTAGGAAATAGCACCACAGATGAGAAGATGTTGAAAACGGATTAGAGTTGGTAGAGAGTCAGTTTTATCAGACATGTGAAACCTGAGAACCTATACATGCTCTGGTATTTTGTCCTAAACAAAATACCTACATTCTGGTTGTAGCCTCATCATTTATTCCCCTCCCTCTTTTCACCGCTCCTCCCCTGCCTATTTCTCAGAAAAGGGAAGTTCCCTTTCCCATCTACCCCAGTTCATTAAGTTGCATCAGGACTTGGCATGATCTCTTCCCCTGTGGCCTGTCAAGGCAGTTCCACCAGGGGGAAGTGATCCAAAAGCCGGCAAGTGAGTCTATGCTCAATGCAGTCCCCTCTTCCCTTACTAGAGGACCCACATGAAGCCTTAGCTGCCCATCTGCTACATTTTCTCTGTGGGGATAATGGACTAAACCTTTGAAAGTGTAAGCCTGCCCTAATTATAGGTTTTTATTTATAATAGTTACTGTGGTCATGTTGTCTCCTCACAGCAAAAAAAATCTCAACTAAGTCAGGGAGGATACCTGCCCCATAAGCTATAGTACAAGAAGAACAGAGTAAAATATAACACAACTGGTCATTAAAGTAGGCAAGTATTGGAAGCACTATTTGAACTGAATGAGTGTTTTTAGGGCAGAGTGTGCATAGAATTGATAAAAAAGAAGTGATAAGGACGATGGAAAGATAGGAGACTGAGAAGAAAGGATGACATAATTTGATTAAAACACATTATATGCATTATAAAATTCTCAAAAGTAACAGTTTAAAATAGACTAGTATATTTCAAACAATGAAAGTAAATACCTACTGTATTGAGCAAAATCAGATATATGCACACTGAGGTAATCTCTGAGATATTAGCAATGCATAACATATTTAGAGAAAAGTGATACATAGAGGAAGGAAAATATCTTATTCCTGAGAGTATAAGAAACAAAGAAAGTTCAGAAAGATGAATGAATGAGGAAAGCAGTGTGTTAAAAAGTGTGGTAGTTTGAATAGGTATGGCCCTCATTGGCTCATGTGTTTGAATGCTTAGCCCATAAGGAGTGGCATTATTAGAAGGTGTGATCTTGTTGGAGTCAGAGTGGCATTGTTGGAAGAAATTTGTCACCGTGGGGGTGAGCTTTGAGGTCTCCTGTGCCCAAGCTGTGCCCAATGTGGCACACAGTCTCCTTTTGCTGCTTTCAGATCAAGATGTGGAACTCTCAGCTCCTTCTCCAGCACCAAGTCTGCTGGCATGCTGCCATGCTCCCTGCCATGATGACAATAAACTAAACCTCTGAAACTGTAAGGCAGCCCAAATTGAATGTTTTCCTTAGAGTTGTCTTGGTCATAGTGTCTCTTCACAGTAATGAAACCATAAGCAAGATAGAAGTTGGTATCAGGGACTAGGATATTACTGTGTTAAGCCTGACCACAGTTGTGTTTGGAGGAATGCAAACTTTGGGGGGGTTTGGGTTAGGAAAGCAGTAAAATGCTTTAAGTGCTGCTTAATGAGCCATACTAATAGAAGTATGGAAGACAGTGGTGCTGAGGCTGACTTAAACTACGGGGGCCTTGCTCCAAATGTTTCAGAAAAGAAGAATTTCAAGATGTTGCCTAGGGATCATTCTTGGGACATTTTGGTGAAGAATGTGTCCTTGTCCAGCTATTCTGCCTGAAGCTGAAGTGAAGAGATTTATATTAATTGCATTGGCAAAGGAAATCTCAAAATAGTCCACTATAGACTGTGGTTACTAATGTTCAATCTTATGAAAACTCTTGATAAAAAGGAGCAAGTTGAGCAAGGAAAAATATGAAATATATGGTTCAAGAAGAAAAGAGGCAGCAGACATTGGAATGGAGCTAAATTCTGTGTTTAAAGGGATAAACAGAGTAAAGATATTAAATTGAATCAAGGGAGTGGTAACCTCGGTCCAAGACCCCACTTATCAAAGAGCCCATTCTGTAAAAAAGAATTAAGGAACATTTTAGGTTCAGGTGTGAAAGCCTTTAATCCCAGAACGCAGGATACAGAAGAGAGCATATCTTTGAATTGAAGGTCAGCCTGGTCTACAAAGTAAGTTACAGGATAGCCAAGCCTAGGCAGTGAAAGAAACAAACAAACAAACAAACAAAACAGAAATCTGATGAAGATGAAATTAAACAAGGGTGCCATGTTCCAGCCCCAGCAAGCAGCAGAACTTGGCACTTCAGCCACATTGTTCTGGGTTTAGAAATAAAAAACAGAAGAACGGGGTTATGGTATTTCCTCCACAACTAAGGAAAGTCATTAAAGCCAGGTGTATGGCAGGGATGTCCCTGCATGAAGGTCTGGAAATGCCATTGCATGAAGCTGGGAAGAGGAAGCCTATATTGCCTTGGAGACAGCAAGATGTTAGACATATCAGAGCCATAGAATACTTGCCAAGGAAAGCTGTTAATAGGGAGTAGAAACATCCTAAGAGAAAGAGGCATGTAGCCGTTAAGAGAGCTGAAAGAAGGTAGAGAAGAATGTTCTGTTTTGTTTTGTTTTGTTTTGTTTTAATTCACTTTACATTCTGGTTGTAGCCTCATCATTTATTCCCCTCCCTCTTTTCACCGCTCCCCCCCCCCCGCCTATTTCTCAGAAAGGGAAGTTCCCTTTCCCATCCACCCCAGTTCATCAAGTTGCATCAGAACTTGGCATGATCTCTTCCCCTGTGGCCTGTCAAGGCAGTTCCACCAGGGGGAAGTGATCCAAAAGCCGGCAAGTGAGTCTATGCCCAATGCAGTCCCCTCTTACCTTACTAGAGGACCCACATGAAGCCTTAGCTGCCCATCTGCTACATTTTCTCTGTGGGGATAATGGACTAAACCTTTGAAAGTGTAAGCCTGCCCTAATTATAGGTTTTTATTTATAATAGTTACTGTGGTCATGTTGTCTCCTCACAGCAATAAAAATCTCAACTAAGTCAGGGAGGATACCTGCCCCGTCAGCTATAGTACAAGAAGAACAGAGTAAAATATAACACAACTGGTCATTAAAAAACAACCCCCCCGATTTCTGTATCCATTTCTCAACTGAGGGGCATTTGGGCTGTTTCCAGCTTCTGGCTATAGCAAACAAAGCTGCTACAAACATGGTTGAGCAAATGAACTTGTTATGTACTTGAACATCTTTTGGATATATGCCTAGGAGTGGTATAGCTGGATCTTGAGGAAGTGCTTTCATAATTGTCTGAGATAGCACCAGACTGATTTCTAAAGTGGTTGTATAAGTTTACATTCCTCATGTATACAACAAGGACATCTGCTCAACCATGTTTGTAGCAGCTTTATTTGTAATAGCCAGAAGCTGGAAACAGCTCAGATGTCCTTCAGTTGAAGAATGGTTACAGAAATTGTGGTGTATCTATACAATGGAATATTACTCAACAATAAAAAATAAGGAAATCATGAAATTTGCAGGTAAATGGTAGGAAATGGAAAAGATCATCCTGAGTGAGCTATCACATAATATAGGATAAACCTACTAAAATCTGTACACCTAAAGAAACTAATCAAGAAGGAGGACTCTGGCTAAGATGCTAAGTCCCATTCAGAAAGGCAAAGAGGATGGACATCAGAAGAAGAAGAAAACAGGGAACAGGATAGGAGCCTACCACAGAGGGCCCCTGAAAGGCTCTGCCCTGTAGACTATCAAAGCAGATGCTGAGAATTATGGCCAACCTTTGGGCAGAATGCAGGAAATTTCGTGAAAGAAGTGGGAAATAGTAAGACATGGAGAAGAAAAAGCTCCACAAGGAGAGCAACAGAACCAAAAAATCTGGGTACAGTGGTCTTTTCTGAGACTTGATAGCCCAACCAAGGACCATTGATGGAGATAATCTAGAACCCCTGCACAGATGTAGCCCATGGCAGTTCAGTGTCCAAGTGGGTTCCATAGTAATGGGAACAGGGACTGTCTCTAACATGAACTGATTGGCCTGCTCTTTGATCATCTCCCCCTGAGTGAGGAGCAGTTTTACCAGGCCACAGAAGAAGACAATGCAGCCACTCCTGATGAGACCTAATAGACTAGGATCATAGGGAAGGGGAGGAGGACCTCCCTTATCAGTGGACTGAGAGAAGGACGTGGGTGGGGAAGAGGGAGGGTGGGATTAGGAGGGGAGGAAGGAAGGGGCTACGGGGAATACAAAGTGAATACACTGTAATTAATGAAAATAAAAATAATTTAAAAATACCTGCCAGCTCCCCCCAACAAAAACACCCACAGAAATCAGCAAACAATCCTGAATAACTACCTTAAATTCAAATAACTTCTACTGATTACCAAAAATAAACAAAGAATTTAAGAATAAAATTCAGTTTTGTCTCCTATAAGCTCATTTCACCGTGAGAAAGAAACTAAGAATCAAAGCACAGAAGCCATGCTAGTAAACAAATAGAGATGAAAGCCAGCAATTCTGAAGGTGTTACAAGAATTGATCTTGAGGGTTGGAGAGATGGCTCAGAGGTTAAGAGCATTGGCTGTTCTTCCTAAAGGTCCTAAGTTCAATTTCCAGCAACCACATGATGACGCATAATCATCTGTACTGAGATCTCCTGCGCAGGTTCACATGCAGGCAGAATGCTGTATAAATAATAAATAAATAAATCTTTAAAAGCATTGATCTTGAATTGTTATACAGATCCAAGGAAAGAAAGGCAAAATGGAGCTAGGCCAGAGGCCAGTGTGCAGATCTGAGAAGCTCCAGATAGAATAAAAGATTCAAAATTTAGTCTACAAAAGGACAGAAACCTATAATTGCCAAAGTTATCAAATGCATGCAGTAGATGGCTGAGGAAAAACTGAGTATCTACCCGGAGAGGAAATAAATTAGTTCTAACTCTCTCACACTTGACAAGAACTAGTTTTTATTGTGTCAATGACTTGGGTGTAAGGCCTTAAATTTTAAAGCAATTTGGTGAAAACCAAGGCAAATTTTTCATATTATAGGAATAGACAAACACTTATTTTAAAAATACTCAGAAAACAAAGGAAATATTATCAAGAATTAACCAAAGTGATTCCATAAAAATTTGAAAGCTTCTGCACAGTGCAGCCACAGTGGAAATTCATATGGAAGTTTTTCATTAAAAACTGAGAAGAGCATACCACTGCACCACAACACACCTTGGTTTACAACTGAGGGACCTTAGTCAACATCTCCTAGACATTCTGCCAAATCTATCTTTACCAACGCATTACTCATAGTTGTTAGCAAATGATGACAAGCCCTGTTTTCCATCAGGAGAAGGAAAAATAAAATTTTGGTATATATGTAAAAATATCTATGATAGCTACCTACAATCTTAAAAATAAGAAACAAAAATTCTGTATTTTCTCTCATATTAAGCATCCAGATGTTAATCTACACATAAATTAGTATGGAGGTCATTAAACTAGACATGGACTCATGAGGGGAGAAAAAAAAGCAAGGGATGGGAAGAATAGAAGAGGGTAATGCGTGCATGTGACATGAAAGCAGAGATGGGTAGGACTGAAGAGAAAAGGAAGGGAGGGTCATAGATATGAAAGTGCAATGAAGTAGTAAATATGGAATAATCTATGCATCAAATATGCAAAATGAAGCCCACAACTTTATGTGTATATTTTTAAAAATTAGTACTTAAAATATATATCTTTTCAAGCCGGAGTAAGTGCATAATTTGTCATATTACTTTTATCTACATGTTTTTGTTGCAAACTAAAGAATAAAGTTCTAGTAACTACTAGAGATCTACTAGATATTAATTACTGAATAGAAAATATAATTACTTGAATATGTATTATTCTGCCATGATGTACACTACCAGTGCTCAGTTAATAGTTTTTTTTTTTTTACTATTTCATAGAAAATAGCAGTAAAAACTCTACAGGTTTTAATGTTAGTTTCTCTAATATTAGGTATTAATTTTCAGTAGCTTCGATAGGTGTTTTTTTTAATTCTTTGTACTTAAAATGCAAACTGAACTGAATGTAAGTTTTTATGAAAAATTCTACAACAAAAGATGCAACGTGCTTATATGTGATATTTTCATTAAGTTGCATAAAAATAAAAAAAATGATGCTAGCCCATTACATGAAAAGGCTATTTGTATTTTTTTTAATCTATTAAATGAGAACACAGCCGATTTAAAATTATTTAAGTAGGTGTAAGCCTATGAAGAAAGTAGGGCAACTTCTATGGAAAGAAGTGTTAGGTCCAGGGAACATCATGAATTAGTGTCTTTGAAGAGTGACTTGGATTTATTGCAACACACAGCTGTCAGATTACCTAGCTAGCTGGTATTTTATGTTTACCACCTCTGTTAGAATTACTCCACACTTTCTATTTTTTTCACTTGTCTTATGTTTCTATTTTTCAGATCATTATTTTTAGCAATAATGAACTCCACAGTGATTTTATTTTAAAATGCAAAACTGTTTACACTATAAAATTAACATTTTCTCCCATCAATTTTTCTAATGTTCATTTTGAAATTTTTTTAAAAGATAAAAAAATACCACAATTTCTGTATCCATTCCTCCTTTGATGGACATCTGGGTTGTTTCCAGGTTCTGGCTATTACAAATAAGGCTGTTACAAACATGGTTGAGCAAATGTCCTTGTTGTGTACTTGAAAAATTTCTGGATATATGCCTAGGAGTGGTATAGCTGGGTCTTGAGGAAGCACTATTCCTAATTGTCTGAGTAAGCACCAGATTGACTTCCAAAGTGGTTGTACCAGTTTACATTCCCACCAGCAATGGAGGAGGGTTCCCCTTTCTCCACAACCTCTCCAGCATGTGTTGTCATTTGAGTTTTTGATCGTAGCCATTTTGATGGGTATAAGGTGAAATCTCAGGGTCACTTTGATTTGCATCTCCCTCATAGCGAAGGACGTTGAACATCTCTTTAAGTGTTTCTCTGCCATTTTGTATTCCTCTACTGAGAATTCTCTGTTTAGCTCTGTTCCCCATTTTTTATTTGGATTGCTTGATTTATTGCTTTTTAACTTCTTTATTTCTTTATATATACTGGATATTAGCCCTCTATCAAATATACGGTTGGTGAAGATCCTTTCCCAGTCTGCTGGCTGTTGTTTTATTCTGACAACAGTATCCTTTGCTTTACAGATGCTTTTCAGTTTCATGAGGTCCCATTTATTGATTGTTGCTCTTAAAGTCTGTACTGTTGGTGTTCTGTTAAGGAAGTTGTCTCCTGTGCCTCTAGGCTCTTCCCCACTTTTCTTCTAACTGATTTAGAGTATCTGGTTTTATGTTACACAATGGAATACTACTCAGCAGTTAAAAAAGAGGAAATCATGAAATTTGCAGGCAAATAGTGGGATCTAGAAAAGATCCAGAAGGAGAAAAACACACATGGTATATACTCAATTATTTAAACCTATAAGATAGGATAAACATAATGAAATCTATACACCTAAAGAAGATAAACAAGAATGAAGACCCTGAATAAGATGACCAATCCTCACTTACAAAGACAAATGGGAGGGGCATTGAATGTAAGAGAAAACAAGTAACAGGACAGAAGCCTACAACAGAGAGCCTCTGAAAGACTCTACCTAGCAGTGTATCAAAGCAGATACTAAGACTCATAACCAAACCTTCGGCAGAATGTAGAGAATCATATGAAAGAAGGGGGAGTTAATATGACATGGAGAGGATAGGAGCTCCACAAGGACCATATATATCTGGCACAGGGGTCTTACATGAGACTGTTTCTCCAACCAACTACCATGTATGGATATAACCTAGAACCTCTGCTTGGATGTAGCCCTTGGTAGCTCAGTAACCAAGTGGGTTTCCCTAGAGAGCATAACAGGGACTATTTCTGATAAGAACTCAGTGGTGGGCAATTTGACCTCCCCACCCCACAAGGGAGGAGCAGCCCTGCTAGGCCACAGAGGAGGACTTTGTAGTCAGTCCTAAAGATATCTGATAAAACAGGATCAGATGAAAGGGGAGGAGGTCCTCCCCTATCAGTGGACTTGGAAAGGGGCAGGGAGGAGATGAGGGAGGAAGGGTGGGATTGGGAGGGAATGAGGGAGTGGGATACAGCTGGGATACAGAGTTAATAAAATGTAACTAATAATATAAATAAATAAAAACAAATGAAGGGAAAAAAAGAAATTTATACTGGAAAACCCAGGTACCTAGGATAAAACCAAGTAATACTTTCTAAAAAAAGTAAAAGCACCAAAAATCTGACTTCTTTTTTTTTAAATTTTTAATTGGCAAATTTATAGATAAAATGAGGACATTATCATTCATATTTTCTTTTTTATATTTCATATTTTTTAATATTACTTTTCTAAAAAAATATAAGTACCAATAAAACGACTTCTAATGACAAAAACAAAACAAAAAACAAAACAAAACAAAAAAAAACAAAAGTGAGTATTTAACTCTCTAGGAAAAATAGGTTTAACTAGTAAAGGATAGAATCTAGTGAAAATATATTAGTACCAAGCAAATGAAAAGGAAATGGGTGAAGTGACTGACACAAAGACAGACAAAGGGTGAAATTTATAATAAGAACTCCTTTCTTTAACCTCACGTGTTTATTGACTTCCTAATGTTTATATCCTACCTGAAACATCTCTTAAAGTTGCTAATACACTACTCCCTTCATCTTTTTTTCATTTTAACTTTTATTAATTACACTCTATTCACTTTGTGTCTCCCCATAAGCCCCTCCCTCCTAGGAGTGTGCTTGCAAGTGTGCCTTGAAGAACAGGATGCTAGAGAGTGCAGCGACCTAGAAGGGTGGAGCTTAGTGCAGGAAGGGGTGCTGGTGTTGTTCTAGTGTGCAGTGTGCATGCTGAGGTGCCCTGAATACCCCAGTGGCCTACAGACCTGTCCTACTCTCCTCCTGATATTCAGATCTATCTGGGCTCCAGGAATTGTTTGCCTGGACTCCACTGGCAGACCCACAGAACAGGACTTCAGTGTTGAGAACGCTGCCCCAAGGATCCCTATGTTGCCCACAGTGGGGGTGTGGTGGGAGGGATCCGATGTCTGGCTGATAGCTTAGAGGGACCCTGGATCTGCATGCACTCACTTGAAGGCACACTCACTTGCTTGCAGGCCTAATTGGAAAGCTCTCGGGTTGTCCCTGTTCTCTACTCTCAGATTTGGCCCTGAAGGAGCAAATGAGAGTGTAGATCAGTCAGCTCAGTGGTGTCCACTGTTTGGCCTCAGGGAGACCGGTGCTCTGGGTAGTCACCTCTGCTCTCTCAGTCATCTAGCATGGAGGTTCCTGCTTGGGCTGGCTGCTGCAGACCTGGGAGGCCTGTACTGCTGCCGCCTCTGCCATCTCAGTGTCTGTGAAGGGAGGCCAGCACACAGGGTAAAGGGAAGAGCGAGCGGGAGGCTTGAATATTCCCCACCCTCAGTCCCTGGAGACCTCCATGGGAGACCTGGATCCAAACTGTCCCAGCTCATGCCTTGTCCCCTCTTGCCCAGGAAGCCTCAGTGTTGATGTTCTGGCTTCAGCTGACCTTCCACTCACCAATTTCTGAGTTTTAGATCCTGTGCCCCTCAGATACGGTATGCACTGGTCATCACCACCTTGGACTCCCCCGACTAGATATTGTTTAAATTTGGTTTTGTCGTGGAATTTCTTGCTTTCTCTGTCTATGATAATTGAATGTTTTACTTGGTATAGTAGTATGAGCTGACAGGTGTGGTTTCTTAAGGTCTGTAAGACGTCTGCTCAGGCCCTTCTGGCTTCTAGAGTCTCTGCTGAGAAGTGAGGCATAATTCTAGTAGGTCTGCCTTTACATGTTACTTGGCTTTTTTCCCTTGAGGCTTTTAAAATTCTTTCTTGGTTCTGTATATTTAGTGTTTGGAGTATTATGTACAGAAGGATTCTCTTCTTCAGTGCAACCTATTTGGTGTTTTTGTTTGTTTGTTTGTAAACTTCTTGCACATTTCTAGGCATCTATTTCTTTAGTTAGGGAAAATTTATTCTATAAATTTTTTTGAAAGTATTTTTCTGTGCCTCTGGGATGGGAATCTTCACTTTCTTCTATTCCTATTATTCTTAGGTTGGTCTTTTACCAATTTTCTTACGTTTGAATCAGAAACTGTTTAGATTTTACATTACTTTGACTATTGTATCAATTTCATCTATTGTATCTTTTGTGGCTGGGATTTTATCTTCCATCTCTTGTATCCTGTTCTCCTTCCTAGGTTTTCCATCTCCAGGCTTCCTTCAGTCTGTGTTTTCTTTATTGATTTTGTTTCCATTTTTAGGTCCTGAACACTTTGATTCATTACCTGTTTGATTGTATTTTCCTGTATTTCTTTAAGGAATTTATTTACTTCTTCTTTAAAAGCTTGTATCTTCTTCAACAGGCCCAACTTACTGTCATTTTCTTGTGATTCAGCTGTTTTAAGATACCCAGAGCTGTTGTAATTGGATAGATGGGCTCTGGTGGTATCACATTGCCCCAGCTCTTGCTGACTGTGTTTTTATGCTGGCTTTTATCCATTTTGCTGTTCCAGGTGCCAGGGGAGCAGGTGCAGTTTACCACTGCTACATGTGCTTTAGGGAGACTTGTTAGGGAGGGAATTGGTAGGGCCAGGTTTGACCTGGTTGTCCTGATGCCCGTGTGCCTCCAGGAATGTAAGCAAAACTGTGGGCCAGGAAATGCAGTGCACAGAGTACAGTGTGCAGCTCAACATTGCTGGGCTTGCCTCCTAGAGGACCTAGCAGGCCGGAGGTTGGGGGAAGCTGTCTCACCTTGTTGTCTCTGGTGCCAACAGACCTCCAGGAGTGCAGGTGGAGCTGCTTGTTTTTAATACCAGTGGGCCTCTGAGAATGCAACTATTCTCATATAGATAACTATAAATCTTCATGTCCAGTTCTCTAATATACTCATAAATTAGGTAGATGTTTTTTTAGCACCATTTATCAAATTTTTTCCAGCAATCACTGATAGACTGTAGAGCATCAATTATAATAAATTAAAACAGGAAAGATGAATTCACATTACTATATCATTAGAGTACAGAAATTCTGCTCATATTGTAGCATGCTTTTACTTGTACATAATTGACTCAAATTATTTATATATTTTATCCTAGCTGTACTGTCAACAATGAGTGACTTATTTCATATGAAGATCATACAGTCAAAAATTTTTCTCTCCATGAACCATATTTCTGTTTGCTGCACAAAGCACAAGACAATCAACACACCTTGGACAAATTTTATCAATGCTGTTCAGTTGCATACTTCTCAAAAATATAAAGGTGTACAGACTTACTTAACCCCTATTCAATCAGTGTAAGGGGAAGTTTATCTAGATGATACTTTTATCAGTGTTACAGCGGGAGACTAAGGGTTAAGGAATGAAAGATAGTTGGAAAGTGTCTTTTTTTAAATTTTATTCTTATTTTTTTACATTTTATTCATTTTATAGCTGACTGTAGCCCTCTCCCTCAACTCCACCCAGTTCCACACGCCCTTCCTCTTCTCCCCATCCACTTCCCCTAGTCCACTGAAAGGGGGAGTTCTCCTTTCCTATTATCTGGCCCTAGTTTATCAAGTCTTTTTTTATATTAATTACAGTTCATTTACCTTGTATCCCAGCTGTAGCCCCTCCTTCATTCCCTCTCAATCCCATCCTCCCTCCCTCATCTCCTAAGTCCACTGATAGAGGAGGTCCTCCTTCCCTTCCATTTGACCCTAGCCTATTAGGTCTCATCAGGACTGGCCACATTGTCTTCCTCTGTGGCCTCAGAAGCCCGTACCCATGCCCCAACTCAGGGGAAGGTGATCAAAGAGCCAGCCACTGAGTTCATGTCAGAGAAAGCCCCTGTTCCCCTTACTAGAATACCTACTTGGATACTGAGTTGCCATGGGCTACATCTGAGCAGGGGTTTTAGGTTATACCCAAACATGGTGCTTGGTTTCTCCAACCAATCAGTCTCAGAAAATACCCCTGTGCCCAGATATATTTGGTCCTTGTGGAGCTCCTGTCTTCTCCAGGTCTTAATAACTCTCCCTTCTTTTATATGATTCCCTGCAGTCTACCCAAGGTTTGGTTATGAGTCTCAGCATCTGTTTTGATACACTGTTAAGTAGAGTCTTTCAGAAGCCCTCTATGGTAGGCTCCTGTCCTGTTTCTTGTTTTCTCCTACTTCCAGTGTAGGAATTTGTCTTTCTAAGTGAGGATTGATCATCTTACCCAGGGCCTCTTTCTTGTTTAGCTTCTTTAGGTGTAAAGATTTTAGTATGTTTATCTTATATTTTAGGTCATAATAGCCAGAACCTGAAAACAACCCAGATGTTCCTCAACTGAGGAAAGGATACAGAAATTGTGGTACATTTACACAATGGAATACTACTCAGCAACTGAAAAGGAAATCATGAAATTTGCAGGCAAATGGTGGGATCTAGAAAAGATCATCCTGAGTGAGGTATCCCAGGAGCAGAAAGACATACATGGTCTATACTTGCTTATTAAGTCTTATCATGAGTGCCTGGGTCTCTTCCTCTGTGGTCTGGCAAGGCCACATCACCAGAGGGAAGTGATCAAATAACAAGCAACCCAGTTCATGCCAAAATCTACAGACCTAAAGAAGCTAAACAGCAAGGAGGACCCTAGGGAGAATGTTTCGATCTCATTCAGAATGGCAAACAGGATAGCCACCAGAAGCAGTGGAAGAGAGGGAACAGGATTGGACCCTACTATAGAGGATCCTCTGAAAGGCTCCACCCAACAGGGAGTCAAAGCAGATGCTGAGACTCACAGCCACACTTTCGGCAGAGCACAGGGAGACATGGAAGAAGCAGGGATGGTGGTGGGTTTAAGGACAAGGCGAGGACAAGAGCTCTCTACAAGAGACCTGCAAAGCAAAAAAACTATCTGGGCCCAGGGGGTCCTGCAGAGATTGATGCAACAGGGAAGGACCACCCATGGAGAGGACCTAGACCCTCTGATCATATGTAGCTGATAGGCAGCTCTGTTTTCATGTCAGTTCCCAAGTAAAGGGAACAGAGGCTGCCTCTGGAAAATGTCTTAACCATGAGGAGGAGGAGTTCTTCTCAAAAATTTTCCCATGACCACAAAAATCATAAACTTTTTCCCTCAAGCTGAGGCTTATAAAATAAGAGAACATATGGCATTTAGCTTTGAAGAAGCTATTTCATAATATTTTTGTCCGGTGTAGATAAGGTTAGAAGAAACTGATGTTAAAACATTACTACTTTTCAATTAGAAAAAAAAGGAAGAAAAAAGCTATCAAGAGAAAAATCAAAAGTTCAATATAGATAATAAAGGGGGCGGAGCCAAGATGGCGACGAGCACACACCATTTCTGAGCGGTGGAATACCTGAACTTCTGAGTTGGTGAATGGAAGGACCCCTAACCCAGGAAGACACGGTGGAGATTTCTAGACCGACAGGGAACATCACAGGAGGTGAAAACTTTGGTTTCGGGTCACCCGGGGACTTGTTTGGGGAAGGAGAGAAACGATCCTTTGATCTCGCGGCACTCCCCTCCCCCAGACCTCCCTCCACCTCGGCACAGCAGCACAGCTGACTGGTCTTTCTCAGAGCAGACCTAACTGCCTGAGGTATACAGCCGCTGGGGCAGAGCTCCAAGCCCTTTAGCGGCAGGCAAAGATCAGCAGTACGTGTCCCGGAGGCCCAGATCCGCGCGGCGGCT
>REGO01000566.1:824576-864357 GCA_010120015.1 Rhombomys opimus
TCTAACAGGAACTCAATGAAGATACCTGATAAAACAGGATCAGATGAATGGGGGGAGGTCCCCCCCTATCAGTGGACTTGGAAAGGGGCACAGTGGTGATGAGTGAGGGAGGGAGGGACTGGGAGGGAATGAGGGTTCGGGGCATGGCTGGGATACAGAATTAATAAAATGTAACTGATAAAAATAAAAAAAATAAATAAAGAAGCATAATAAATAAAATGAAAGTATAACGAAATATTTAATAAAAAAGAATGAAAGAAAAAAAAGTTCAATATACACAATCAAGATATTTATTTTAGAAATAGGAACCTTCGGCATTTTTCAAAATGAATTCATTAGAAAGAAGAGCAAAGCAAAGAGGCACTTGTATATTTAGCATATTTTAATTATTTGGTTTTATTGTTTTGCTTCTATATTGAAAACACAAAGACGCAAACCTTCAAGGAATGGCTAGAAGGCTTTCTGCATATATACATACACATATTACAAAAAGCCATTGGAAGAATATCACATCAATGTTTTCCTCTTTATTGCTACCAATAAGTAATTATTCCCATGTTTAATTCTACCTCTTACATTCATTTTAGAAAATTGGTTTCATTTGTTTTCCAAGTTCAAAAAATTCTAGAGTAAAGAATAATTTATGTCCTGCTGTTGCAGGGATAATCGCACAGATTTATTGCATTGATGATTATTATAATTGGCAGAGAATTACATGTATGATCTAGTTTATTGCTGCAAATGTCCAAATTTTTATATGCATGTCAGTTTTAGTTTGTTCACTTTATTATTTGCTGAAGGGTTTATATTACAATTTTGAACTTCAATAGAAAATTTGTTCTTTTACATTGTTTTTTCCATCATATACCTTGACACTACTCAGTGTTCAAACTAGGATGTATGACTAATGGAATGGTATTTTATCATGATATAACATTCTTTTTGTAGCTCAAAATTTTATGCAATCTAATTTACCAAGTAATTCCATGTGACTTTCCTTTTGGGTATGATTTAGTTTAATTTAATTAAAATTTACTTGGTGTGTTTATCCATCCTTTAAATTTCAACTTTCTAAACTGAAGTTTGGGTTTCTTAAAAACATGTTGTCAGGAAATTTCTGTCTTTTTGTAAATTCTCAATAACCTTTTTAAGTTCCAGGTATCTTCAGGTTAGAAACTTGTACCAAATTTGGAAATGTTTTGGACATTATTTCTTTGAATATGTTTTTAGACCACTCTCTTTTTTGTTTCTCAACATCTGTGCTACTATAACTTATAAATCAGTCACCAGCTTTTTAATATCACATTTATACAATTACTGTTTTCATTTTCATATATTTCAATCTTCTAAGTCTTGAGTATATTTCACGTAGTTCTAGATATTTCTAGAATGTTTTTATTTGACTATTGGAATTGTGTTTACATTGGCTGCCTTAAATTTCTTCTCCTTTAATATCCAAAACTGATGTATTTGGAACTGGTATCCACTATCTATTTATTTAATCTGTGAAAGTTTCACTTCTTGGTTTGATAGGTGATATTTTATTTGTGTCTTTAACTTTGGGTCCTATTAAAATCTTTGATTCTGGCAGGAATAGTAACAGCTTAGGTGTATCTTGGTTTGATAGGTGATATTTTATTTGTATCTTTAACTTTGGGTCCTATTAAAATCTTTGATTCTGGCAGGAATAGTAACAGCTTAGGTGTATCACATATGTTGACCTTCTATGTACGCTAGTATTCCAAGTAAACTTTAATTTCCAGAGCCTTTGAAAAGTTATTTGAGCTTCTTCATTTATCTGCTGCTGTGGAAATTTCTAACAGACTATTTTTTTTTTTTTTTTTTTGCTGACACCAATCAATAAACAATTATTGAGCCTGTAATCTTTGCTAGGAGAGAGAAACATATATGGAAGACAGAAGACACTGTTTTGTTCTTTCCAGCTTTTATTTTGTGGTGGAGGAAGAGTATATTAAATACAGATTAAACTGTGGAGAGTGTTTTGCAGAAGATTTCTCCTTAAGAGCTCAGCTTCAGAGGTTGATAGGTTTAATGGAGGGGATGAAAAATAGAGTTAAAGGTCTCTGACTATATAAAACCAGAAATTTAATTGTATTTTCAACATGTAATGAAGAAGTGATTCTGGCAGCACTTGTCTGTGATGTATCATGCGACATCATTACAGCCTTGGTTCAGAAGTGACAACATACATGTCTTGTACTGCACGTGACACCAAGCCACAGAAGACAAAGTACTGTCACCTACAAAATTGTCACTCAGACTTAAAATGTATATTACGCTACAAAGTTTGACTCTTTTACTGTACACACCATACTGTTCTTACGGGCATGTAATAGCTTATTTATGGAACATGTAAACAGAAAAATGTATTTTGGGTTATATTGTGTCATAATGAATGATTTAGAAACTGCTATTTGAGTTTCTGACTGTAGTTGTATAAAGTGTTATTAACTGAATGTTGTTAGTGTACCTCTGCCTTTTTGTGCTATATACCGATGTAAAGTTCTGTTCTGAGCATTGATGATAATATCAAAGTATGGATCAAATCTGAAAATTATCGAGGAAAGCCTTTGTTCTTCCATGATAAATGATAAACAAAGATTTGACACCTAAGAATATAAGCACATCAGAGGACAACTCTGTCAGGCTGTTGGCTGCAAGCTTAGCAGAGTGTCAGGGGTTGGCACTCTCCTATCAGGTAGGTCACTGGTTGGGTTAGGCATTGGTTGGGTATTCCCTAAATTTCTGCTCTATCTGCTCTATCTTTATCCTGCATATCTTGTAGGCAGGGTAAATTTGAGGTTGATGTTCTGTGAGTGAGTTAGAGTTTCCCTCCCTCTACTTTGAGGCTAATCTAGTTAGAATGTATCCTCTTCATTCTCTAGGGCTTCTGCTACTAGAAGTCACTGTTCGAATCCCCCTCATATCCTCCCAAGGGCCTACCCAGACTTAAGTCTCCAGCTTGTCATAGAGATAACACCACCCTTCATTTTTCTTTTCTTTACATGCCTTCTGTCCTCTCACCCTTGCTCTCCTCAGTTCTGTTCTCCACCCTCTTAAGTCTCTGTGCCTCCTCTCCTACCTTGTTCCCTCTCTTCAGCCACTACCTCTGTCTATTCTATCTCCCCTTTCAGGTGAGATTTATACACCCTAATCCCACCTTTCCTCCTTATTCTTCTCCTATGGCCTTCCCATAGTCCACTGATAGGGGAGGTCCTCCTTTCTTCCCTCTGACCCTAGTCTATCAGGTCTCACTAGAACTGGCTTTTGTTTTCCTCTCCCCTTTCAAGTAAGATGTATGCATCCTCCCTTAAATCCTCAAAACAGATATTGAGACTCACAGCCAAACATTGTGTGATGCTTAGGGAGTCTTGTGGAGAAGGGGGAGTAAAGAGAAAAGGACCTGGAGATGACAAGAGCTCCACAAGAAGACCAACAGGGACAACTAATCTGGGCCTAGAGGGGTTTTCTGAGACTAAAGCATCAATCAAGAACCACACATGAACAGGACCTAGGCCCCCTACAAAGATGTAGCAGATGGGCAGCTTAGGCTTCAGGTGGGTCCACTACTAATGGAAGTAGGGCTGCACTGGACCTAGCTCACTTGCCAGATCTTTGATCATTTCCCCCTGGCCAGACTGCCTTATCAGGCCACAAGGAAAAGAGAACATGTTCAGCCTGTGATGCAACTTGATGATCAGGGGTAGATGGGAAAGGGAACTCTCCCTTCCTGTGGAAGAGGCAAGGAGGAAAGGGGAAAGAGGGAGGAGATGGGGAGGGGAGGGGATCGGGAGACAACCAGGATGTAAAGCAAATAAAAAATAAATTAATTAAAAAATTTAAAAATATATTTGTACATTAATGTCATTAGTATGTAGACTTACTTTCATTAAAAAAAACCTGAAATTATTAAATGTAGATTGTGATGGTCTGAATGAGAAAGGTTTTTATAGCTGCACATATTTAAATATTTGGTGCATTTAAAAATGTGTTAGTGGTGTAGCCTTAATGGAGGAGGGGTGTTTCTGGGGGTAGGCTTGGAGGTTTCAAAAGTCTATGCCATTTCCAGTTGTTTGGTGGCTGTGTTTCCAGATGTAAGCTCTCAGCTCTTGCTCCGGGGCCATGCTTGTCTGCCAGCTCCCGTGTTGCCTACCACGATGGGGTTGGAGTCACTTTCTACACAGTAAGACCCAAATAACTCTTTCTTCTATGTGTTCCCTTTATTAGGGTACCCTTTCACACTAACAGAAAAGTGACTAAAATAAGTATATTTACCAAAGAATTATTTTAATATATTTTCCAAAATTTACTATCAGCAAATATTTCATTTTTATGTACATTTTATATACATATATGCTTAGGACCAGGTAAAACTTTCCCATGCAAGAAAGGGTTAGAAATGGATAAAGTTTAGAAAACTCAGTTTCAGTTAAATTATTAAAAAGAAAGAAAGAGACTTGGGAAAAGTTGCTTTTGTTTGTTTGATTATTTTAATTTTTGAACTAAAGTGTAATTGAGGCGAAGGAGCCTAACACATAAAGAATTGGAAACAAAATATGTTAATTAAAAGCAACAGATATGTGCAGTTACCTGAGGATAGACACAGTTTAGGTGGTTAAGGTTAGGCTATAGCCATAGACAGTGCACTCCCAATCCCACTGGAATTCCTGTAGAAACTATGACAATCAGAATTGACCTATAAGAAGAACCATTTTTTTTAATCAGTTACAGCCGCATTTCCTCAGCATATGCCCCTCTGTGTATACTGTGGTCTTTCTGTAAGTAACACCATACAATCAAGCAATGCCCTGTGATAAACTTTCATAGGATATACTATGAACAAGGAAGAACAGTAAAATATGTGGCAATGTTAACTTTGAAATGTTCATTTATATGAAAAGACAGAAGCATAGCTTAGACCTAGAGATAAATACATTTACAATAGCCCTACTGGTTGAAATGTCAAAACTTTACTGTCTTATTAAAAATATGTCCTACAATATTCAAATCATGTACAGTCCCCTTCCTATTCATCAAATAAATCTGTAATGTAACAGCAGGCAAAATGCTTGTATTGAATTAGAGTGACTTTGCCGGTATCTTAGCGTTATATAATGACATTTGTAAATCATCTTAATTCTGACTTAGGTATATAATACAAATAAGTATATATTGTAGGATAATGCTTTCTGACTGTGATTCAATTTTTTGAAACAATCTTCGCTTTTTCTCCGTAGTACTTATGAAAATATAAGAATATTTTATGACAGCTTTTATTTTTAAAGAAAATGAGATGCACACAAAGAACCAATTCAACTGATTAAAAATGTACATTTTGCAAATAAATGTAAAATTGGTATAGTAGTGCCCAAAGCAAGAAGTGCTTTTCAAGCAATATGCTTACGTTTTTAATCATACACAGGGAAAATGCAGAACAGCATCTGGCTTACACTTCTGGAGTCAGAGATTCTGGCTTGCATTCTAAATGACTCTTTCCAGAAGAGTAGACATGAACAAGGTATTTATTTCTCCAAATTAGTATGTCTCGTAATATGCTGATGGTGATTACAACAACTTTATGGTTACTTTTAAATTTAAAATAGCATTATCATGTTTAAAACACAATGCTTGCAAAAAAAGCATTAGCTGCTCCCAAATGTTTAAATCTTTCCAAATTCTAAACAACGTAGTCAAGAGGAATGGCCTCACCATTTCAAAGGTTTTCGCCACTAGGGAAAGAGCAGATATTGCTGTTGGTGTTTTTATGTCAACTAATAAGTTTCATTCCCCTAAGGATAACTGGGAAGTATAATCTGGCTGCTTCGTTGGTAAAGGTTTTAGATGACTTTTTAGTGATTGCTCAAAGGTCTCCTTTTTATTAGGAAAATTGATCTTAGATTATAAAGGTCAGCAAAGACAAGACAAGACTTTGGTTCCTGTGAATTCTGCACAGGTAGTTGCACAAGAGACAATTTCTCTACTTTATGAGTTAACCCTATCTGCATTTGCATCTATGACTTTTGGAAGCATACACACTTAAAGTGCTGTGCACTTACCTTCAACTGTAGAAAGCAGAGTTTAAAAATGATAGGATGAGTGCTTAAAGAGTATGTTTACTAAGCCAACAGACCTCAGTACTGAGAAGTCAAAATGGCTGAGCTGAAAGTAGTCGGGAATGTAGAATTTATAGCTTTCACTTCAAATAGCCTTTCCCCATTCCCCTTAGTTGGAGAGGACACAAGTGCACATCACATGCCAGCTTCTGGCCAAGGTCAAGAGCACTTCATTGTTATATCCATCTTTCTCAGTCAGCCAAAGCATTTTTTTCAACATTTTACAAATGTCAAATTTTAACTTTTAAAAATCTGTGTAATGCCAATAAATTCAAATTATCTTCAAGCCTACTAAAATGAATATAAAATATTAAAAATAAAAACACTTTCTATATTTAGAAACTATGATAACTTCACACAGAAAAATAACAAGAGAGATGAAAGAAAGTAGCTACTTGGTTGGAAGAAAAAATGAGCAAGCGTGAGAGACAGTCATCACAAAGTGGGTACATAGAGAATGTAAAGAGAGAAACAGTATTCTTGTATGAAAATGTCTTCATAAATCCAGTACTATATGTAATAAATATCCATCAACTGTTTTGAAAAAAATAAAAGAGTAAGGAGATCTATGAAGAAATTTCTTAGTTTCAGAAAAATCATAAATGAATTATCCTACAAAATACTGTAATTCAGGGTAGGAAATGTTTGGGTACTGAAGAAATTTTAGTAATGTGTTCAAGTAGAAGAAATTAGTAACTTAAGGAAATTAAACCCAGAATGAGCTCAGACATTTTGACATTGGTATTATATAACAGGGGCTAAAGGAAGCCATCTAAAATTCTTATGGTATATATCATGCAACTTTACCCAATGGGGACAACAAGCATGCAAGAAAGAATAAAAATAACATTTGGTATCTACATAGAAAAAAATAGGTTTATTTTATCTAATTAACAAAGAAAACAGAAACAAATACTCCCCAAATGGCAAATGTCATTAAAAAGTTCTATAGAATAAAATTTAAAATTATTTGAAGATAATAATTGCAATTAACATACAAAGTATGCTTGAGTTTAGAATGCATCATAATTAACAGTGTTGAAAAGACATTATATAATATGGAAAAATAATAATTAGAAGCAAACAGCTAAATTATTTCTACAAATAGTTTCTACAAAGAAATTGAGATTAAAACACTTAGTTTGCAGCATGTAATTTTACAACTTCATGGCTTTATTAAGGAGCAATAATACTGAACTTGACATACTAAAAATATGCAAGAGCAACCATTTTCAGCTAACTATTAGCCCTATAAACTATAATTAGCATGTATTTTCTCAGGTAAAGGGTCAGTAAATAAGCAAGCAATGTGATAAAAATGGGAAAACAAAATAGGGAAGTACTTAAAAAGAGAAAACACTAATTTTATGTTTTGATGAATGAGACCTGTTAGTCTCTAGAAGAAACATTTTAGAGATTAACTCTAAAACAATTTAAGGACAGGATAATGTGCTATACATTAGATATACTGCCTGTAAGAAATGGGTAGAGAAAAATAAATGAGTAAAGATTTGTGATGATTAATTGAGTGAAAACAAATATAGTGATGGTCAGTGTTTATAAGCACATACTGTTGCATAATAGGAGAATCAACTTGTTTGCACAAAGAGTATATGATTCTTTCTAGCAAAAGTGACATTAAAATAGTTTTACAAAGATGCATGAAACTTGGAGAGGAATGTGTTTATGGGGCTATAGAAGCAGCTGAAGGGGTAAAAATGAGGGTAGATATACTCATACTTAATTGGATATGTGTATGAAATTCTGAAGAATGAAGAAAACTGTAATAAAATTTTATACATGTCCTCATTTATTTTCTACTGCTTTGATGAAGACCAAAATAAAAAAAAATGTACTGGAGAATAAAGTGTTTGGCTTAAATATCTATGTCTATTACAGTCCATTATATTGGAGAGTCAAGGCAAGAACTCAAAGGTGAAGCCTAGATTCAGAAACAGAAACAGAGACTATAGAAAAACAATGTTTACTAGAATTTTGTTCATAGCCTTTTCATCCTTCTTTTGTATGTAAACCTGGTCCATCTGTGTAGAGGTATTACTGTGGAATTGCCCACAGTGGTCTGGGTCCTCCCCATGAAACATTAATCTAAAAATTGACATATAGACTTTTCTTAATGCCACTCAGATGGAAATATACTTTTCAGTTGAGGTTACCTCTTCTGGAAGATCTTAGCTTTGGAACAACAATAACAACAAACAAACAAACAAACAAAACCCACCACTACAACCACCACCAACAGAAACCGAGATGCCACCGGCACAGGGGTTAAGCCCAGCCTGCATGGGATTTGAATTTCATGTGTAGAATCAAAACAACCCCCTTCAACCCCTTCCCCTTGTGATGTGATGTGATGTGTGTGTGTGTGTAGAATTTCATAGCTATATATGGCCATCTATCAACTTTTAAAATAGTTATTTAAACCCACACATCTACATACTTGATTTTTGAAAAAGAAACCACAACAATACAATGGAAAAAGACAGCATCTTCAACAAATGGTGCTGGTTGAATGGGATGTCTACATGTAGAAAAATGTATATAGATCCATATTTGTCACCCTGCACAAAACTAAAGTCCAAGTGGATTAAAGATCTCAACATAAAACCAGACACACTAAACTTGTTAGAAGAAAAAAATGGGGAAAAGCCTGGAACTCATTGGCACAGGAGACTGTAAGACCTGGGGTCTCACAGCTCAGGAGTTCAAGATTGCACCCTTCCCAGACCAAGACTCATTGCGAAAGCAAGAGGTTTATTAACCATTGCACAATGGGGTCACCCCTGCCGGTAAGCAAAGAGTGGCACCCAGGAGACAAAGGCCATTAGGTTTTTAAAAGAAAAATTGCAGGAGATTTGAAGTTGCAGTCTTGGTAATTTAGGATTGGATGAGGAAGCTATAAAGTAAGATAATTGGTTAGTCTTAGGTGCGCAAACTTGGCCAGTCCTGCCAAGTGTGGATGCAGCTGCAATTGAAGGTGGGGGTGGTTAACTCATCCTTGAAGATGAGCTACAGACTTTTGGCTGGAGGTCAAAAGCTACTCAGAAGAAGTCTAGGTTTGTTGCTAAGAAACACTATCTCAAAGACAAGGGTCTGTTCCTTCTTTTGCTGAGTGAAGGTCATTGCTTGCTTGCCTTTTTTTATATCTGTCCTCACAGATAGGGTCACACTCCTCCATTCTCTGGAAAGGTACTAAGAGGCTTTAGCTTAACCTGGACCTAAAACTCAAAACTATAGGCTTTAGAAGACATATAGGTCACAAAGTTAGCCTAACCCTGTCAGAGACAACTTCCTGAAGAGAACACCGATAGCACAGGCTCTAAGATAAATGGAACCTCATGAAACTGAAAAGTTTCTGTAAATCAAAGGACACTGTCATCAGAACAAGACAACAGCCTACAGATTGGTAAAAGATGTTTACCAACCATATATCAGACAGAGGGATAATATACAGAATAAAGAAAGAACATAAAAGGTTAAATACCAACAAACCAAGTTATTGAATTAAAAAAAATGGGGTACAGAGCTAAACAGATAATTCTCAATAGAAGAATATCCAATGGCAGAGAAACACTTGAAAAAATGCTCAAGTCCTTAGTCATCAGGATAATGCAAATCAAAACGACCCTGAGATTTCACCTTACACCCATCAGAAAGGCTAAGATCAAAAGTACAAGTGACACACTCGTGCTGGAAAGGTTGTGGAGAAAGGGGAACCTTCCTCCATTGCTGGTGGGAATGTAAACTGGTACAACCACTTTGGAAATCAATCTGTCACACTCAGAAAATTAGGAATAGTGTTACTCAACATCCAGAAATACCACTCCTAGGCATACATCCAAAAGATGCTCAAGTATAAAACAAGGATATTTGTCCAACCGTGTTCATAGCAGCTGTATTCATAATAGCCAGAATCTGGAAACAACCCAGATGTCCCTCAGTGGAGGAACGGATACAGAAATGGTGGTACATTTACACAATGGAATACTACTCAGCAATTAAAAACAAGGAAATCATGAAATTTGCAGGTGAATGGTAAGAAGTAGAAAAGATCATACTGAGTGAGCTATTCCAGAGCAGAAAGACACACATAGTATATACTCACTTATAAGTGGGTATTAGACATATAATGCAAGGTAAACTTACTAAAATCTGTACACATAAAGAAGCTAAGCAAGAAGGGGGACCCTAGGTAAGATGCTCAGTCCTCATTCAGAAAGGCTGTAGTCTCCCACGACCACCAATAGTAACCGCCTGCACAAGGGTCTGGGAATTAAAAGAGACAGAGATACACGAAGAAGTGACGCCAAGACAGTGATCTGATCAAGACACCATCTTTATTACAGAGTAAACCACTTATATAGGTTTCCAAGTAAATATATCCAAGCAAAACAGGAAACTTAACCAGCAAAACAGGAGGCTTAACCAAGCAAAACAGGAGGTGTCTGCTGAAAACAACAATAGCGAGCCAGTATGACTTGCACTCATGTGACCATCTCAGGTCCAATGGAACGGCTATCTCAAAAGGCAAATAGGATAGATATCAGAAGAGGGAGAAAACAGGGAGGGCAGGAACCAACCACAGAAAGCCTCTGAAAACTCTACCCAGTAGGGTGTCAAAGAGGATGCTGAGACTCAGCAAAATTTTAGGCAAAGTGCAGGTAATCTTATGAGAGAAGTGGTAGATAGAAAGACATGGAGGGAACAGGAGTTCCACAAAGAAAGACCCAGAACCAAAAAATCTGGGCACAGAGGTCTTCTCTGAGACTGATACTCTAATAAAGGACCATGCTTGGAAATAACCTAGAACCCCAGCACACATGAAGCCCATGGTAGCTCAGTCTCCAAGTGAGTTCCCTAGCAAGGAGAAAAAGAAATATCTCTGACATGAACTCAGTGGCCTGCTCCTTGATCACTTCTCCCTGAAGGGAGAACAGCCTTACCAGGCCACAGAAGAAGACAATGCAGACAGTCCTGATGAGACTTGATAGGCTAAGGTCAGAGGGAAGGGGAGGAGGACCTCCCCTATCAGTGGACTTGGGGAGGTGCATGAGAGGAGAAGAGGGAGGGAGTGTGAGATTAGGAGGGGCTGAGAGAGGAGCCTAAGGCTGGGATACAAAGTTAATAAACTGTAATTAATAAAAATAGATTAATTTTAAAAGTGAATAAATTGTAATAACTGATAAATAAAAATAACAAAAAAATTCCCCCTAAACATACTTTTTTCATTTTTTCATAATGATCAAATCCCTTGTTGTTTACTATGTAAAAGACATATTTTGGGTCATGAAACCATGATTTCAGTCTTAATTACATGAGCAAATGATGCAGAGAAATCTTTATTCTGTTTGCTCAGTAGCTTCCTAAACTGGATTATATTTGCTGACCTCTACTGAACCTCATATTTGTAATTACTTGATATTTCCTTATTGAAAGATGCACAGGCATTGTGTGTGTGTGTTTGTTTGTTTGTTTTGTTTTTGTTTGATTCCCAAATCTGGTAAACTTGAAAAATGGATTTGTCAGTTTTTGTAATTGTGTTAAAAGGGAAAAGAAGGTTACAATATTGTCGAATGGGCATGTCTCCACACCCAACATTGCCATCACAGGCCTGTCCCTCTTCCTACACCCCCAAAATCTCAAAATAGCAGGTATTTTGCTGGATTTTGACAGATGGTGGTTTAAGAAATATCTTGAATTCAGCAAAGAAAAGATAACCTTCTGAGACTCAAAAAAAAAAAAAAAAAAAAAAAAAAAAAAAAAAAAAAAAAAAAAAAAAGGTTAGAAGTAAAACAAGGGGCACCGATCCACATTTTCTTAGCTGGAACAATTCTGTTTTGAAGAAAAATAGTCAATGGAAGACTCTTGACAAACTAGAACCACACATATAACAAAGCTCCACAATATTCATAGACAAAAAGAAAGTACAGGTAGCTGAGAAGGAACTAGTTAAGTTTTCCTTTGTTCAAAATAAACAGCTCTAACTAGTGTAGCTCAGTGCCATAGTGAAAAGGTAGATACTGCACTTGGGAGCAGACTCCTTTGCACAGTCTCATATTTCAGTTCTCATACATATCACACCACACTAGCATAGCATGCTACAGCTTGAAGAATTGCCTGACAGAGCTAAGCATCTGCAATCACAGTACCCAAAGCAATCAGTGGGGTGGGGGAAGGGAGAGACAGAAAGAGACAAAGAGTCAGAGAGGGACAAAGAGACAGAGAGACAGAGAGGCAAAGACAGACACAAAGGAGGGACAAAGGAGAGAGCAAAAAGAAAGTATTCAAGTCCTCTGCAGGTTAAGAGGTACTGAATATCTCATTTTTCTTTTTTTATTGTTTATTATTATTAGTTACATTTTATTAACTCTGTATCCCACCTGTATCCCACTCCCTTATTCTCTCCCAATCCCACTCTCCCTCCCTCAGTTTCTCCCTGCCCCTTTCCAAGTCCACTAATTGGGGAGGACCTCCTCCTCTTTCATCTGGCCCTGTTTTATGAGGTATCTTCAGGACTGGCTGCAAAGTCCTCCTCTGTGGCCTAACAGGACTACTCCTCCCTTGGGCAGTGGGGAGGTCAAAGAGCCTGCCATTGAGTTCCTGTCAGATATAGTCCCTGTTCTCCTTACTATGGGAAACCAGTTGGTTATTAAGCTTCGTCCGAGTAAAGGTTCTAGGTTATATCCATACACGGTCCTTGGTTGGAGAAACAGTTTCAGAAAAAAACCCTGTGCCCATTTATATTTGGTCCTTGTGGGGCTCCTATCCTTTCCCTGTCATACTTAACTACTTAACTCCCCTTCTGCCGAGGGTTTGGTTATGAGTCTTAGTATCTGCTTTGAAACGCTGCTTGGTAGAGTCTTTCAAATGCCTTCTGCGGTAGACTCTTGTCATAGGTCCAATGCACATCTCATTTCTCTTTCTAAGTGAGGATTGATCATCTTACCCCGTGTCTGCTTTCTTGTTTATCTTCTTTAGGTGTATAGACTTCATTATGTTTATTATATCTTGTAGGTCTATATAAGCGAGTATATACCATGTTTGTCTTTCTCCTTCTGGGATACTTCACTCAGAATGATCTTTTCTAGATCCCACCATTTGCTTGCAAATTGCATGATTTCCTCCTTTTTGATTGCTGAGTAGTATTCCATTGTGTAAAAATACCACAGTTTCTGTATCCATTCCTCTGTTGATGGACATCTGGGTTGTTTCCAGGTTCTGGCTATTACAAATAAAGCTGCTACAAACATGGTTGAGCAAATGTCCTTGTTGTGTACTTGAGCAAATTTTGGGTATATACCTAGCAGTGGCATAGCTGGGTCTTGATATCTCATTTTTATTCTGAGAGAAAATTAAATATAAAAAAATATACATAACAAGGCTATCTTCCATAAACATTTTTCAAAATAATAAAAAATATGTTAATTCACATCATTTAACTTTTTTGCTGAAGAGGCATACAGTAGTCCTCCTTGTGCCTTGGAGGGAAATGTAGAAAATTGATATCATAATGAAAAAAGAAAGCAGAATAGAACAACAAATTTACAAAAATAAATAAAAATGAACCAAATTTTGTTAATACGTTAATATACTATGTTACAAAGTGAAAAAAAGTTAATAATACATCAAATGATATTATCAGAGCAAAGAGAGTAAAATAACAAGAGTAAACTTATTGTTTTTATTAAACACCTTCAATTAAAAACAAATTAAACATTCTAATTAAAGAATACAAAAGGGCTAATGACAAACAAAGGTAATCTCCAACAATGGGGTATCTATAGGCAACTCAAAACACCAGTAAAACACACAGGTATGCTAACACAGGGATTAAAAATGAAAATGGACCAATACATCCTCACAAAAAACAAATAAAATGCAAGCATGAGTAGCTATTCCTATAAACAACAAACCTGGCTTATGGACAAAAACCTAAAGGTACAGAAGAGATGCAATATAACTTCGAAATGATTAATTCAACCAGTTTTATATAATCACGAAGATATAGATGCTAACATTGGAGCAGCCTGTTTGTTGTAAACATTAATAGATATAAAGAGAAATAACCCTCTCCATATAGCAATAATGAGAGACTTAAACCAATAATCTGAATGAAAATGTCAATGAAGAAATGTGGGGGTTGAGCTATGACATAAACTAAATGGACTCAGCTGGCATGTATCAAACCTCATAAATATTACCTTAAGAATAGCCCTTCTCTATCAACACATATGATATTTTCTAGCATATTTAAATATTATATGTTAAAACAAGACTCATTTAAAAAAGAAAAAGAATCAAGTGTGCCATTATTGCCTACCATGTAAGAACACTGAAATAAAACAGAAATAAACAATTAAGTATTTTTTAAACAACACCAAGAGATAGTCAAAACATGCAAAAGAAAAATTACAGACTGAGGTATTATATTTCCAACTTGAAGAAAAAGATAATAAAAATTTACAGATATAACAGAAGAGCATTTTTATAAAGACAGACAACCAGAACAATGGAGCAGAAGAGATGCAAAGTGATAAAAGCATGCATTTATGACAAAAACATCCAAAATATACCTTCAGAAATAACAAACATTCGTTAAATGGTCCTGAAAAAACTGGATACTTACATCCAAAATATGGAAGCTTAACCTTTGGTGCCCACCATGTGGCAGGTCTCTGGCTTGTAGAAGAGGTGACCCCTTCCATGGTTGTTCACTCTGCAAGCCTTCTGTCCTCTCAGGGAAAATGCAAATGAAATCAACTCTGAAATTCTATCTTACACCTGTCAGAGTGGCTTAGATCAAAAACTTAAGTGACAACACATGCAAGAGAGGATGTGGAGAAAGGGGAACCCTCCTCCATTGCTCAACCACTTTGTAAATCAGTCTGGCAGATTCTCAGAAAACTGGGTTTACATGGACCTCAAGACCCAGTATATCATTCTTAGATATATACCCAAGAGATGCTCCACCACACAACAAAGATATTTGCTCAACTATGTTCATAGCAGCTGTATTCATAATAGCCAGAAACTGGAACCAACCCAGACATCCCTAAACTGAAGAATGGATACAGAAATTGTGGTACATTTACACAAGAGACTGGTACTCAGCCATTAAAAACCAGAAGATCATGATTTTTCAGGCAAATGGCTGGAAGTAGAGAAAGACACAAATGGTATGTACTCACTTATAGGCTGATATTAGCCATATAGTACAAGATAATCATAATAGAATTCAGAGAACCAAAGAAGCCAAGAAACATGGAGGACCAACGGGAGGATGCTGGGATCTAATCCCTGCAGCAGAAGTTGCTGAGGAGAGGTTCCAGGATAGGAGAGGGAAGACTGAGGTAAATGAGGGTGGGGATCAGCAATGGAGGAACTATTTTTAAGTATGCAACTACTAAAAGAAAAATTGAGGGAAAAAGTTCAAGACATCATAACATCAAATGTTAATTTTTCTTGTTAGATTTTAATGCATTGTAACTACACAGTATATTTTCATGCCATGGATTTTAAATTCACACAATGAAATTATGCCACTAATAAAAAGGAAAAAAGTATGTAATCATTTGTTGTTAGTTGAGGAAAGTATTTCAGAGTAGACATTTTCTAAATTTATTAAAAATATTAAGATTTAATTTAGAAGTTGCAAAATTAACTCATTTATCTATAATGTCTCAAAACATAAATCATCAAAATGGAAATTGTGTTTATAAAAATACTACTACTTCAGGCCAGAAAAAAAATTAGTGAATAAAAGTTTCACAAGTAAATTTTAGCACAAGTTAAGAGGAATCAGAATATTTTGACTAATATGAAGAACTCAGATTAAGGAAAAAACACATTTTTATGATTATGAAATTTGTGCAAAAATAAATGACTATGAACGATCAATAAAGGCAAGTATTCTATGTAATTGAAAATAACTTAAAGGTTACTAGGGAGTCAGCATGTAGAGACAGATTTTATGTATTTAATACTACAGACAGCACAGCATTTAAACAATTCAATAAAAAGGGGAAGTTTTCAGACATGCTAAGATGGGAATAAACAATGAATTTCAAATACAGCAGATCATGCATTTTATTTTAGAATTACTAAATGAGCAATAAAATAAAACTGAAGTTTTTCAAGCACTACAGACATGTGGATCTGTATTCTGCAACTTACCATACGACAAGAAGGCAGGCATCCATCAATTTCCTTAGAAAAACTTTATATTTGCTAATAATTTATAGGTTGTGATAGTGTTAACACAAAATCATGTCAATGATATTATTACAGCAAGCTAAATCGTAAAAAAATGCAATGAAAATATTCCTAGTTCCTTCTTTTGTAACTGTGAATCTATTAGGCTTGTTTTTATGTGCAATCAGGGATTATAAGCAGGTTATGTTCTTTGTTTTAAAAGATTTATCCTATTAATTTCAATTATGTGTGAATGCCTTGTGTATGTGTGTATGTATGCCACATGCATGCTTGTTCCTGTGAAAACTAGTAGATTTTCTGAAGATCAAGTCATTCTAAAACCCCGCTCAAACCAGGGCCATAACATTCAGGAGATGTCTTTGAACTACTGTTGATCTATTTGTTTGTTGGGTTTTTTTTTGTTTTTGATTTTGATTTTGAAACACTGTTTTATATTACTTTATGAAAGTGAGTTATCAAAAATGTGAGAAAATGATCTGTGCTTAGAGCTAATGGACAAGTATGCAAATGAAGTTTATTCTCTGAAAAATGCATGTCTGAGGTTTTCTGATGCATAAAGATGTGTTCTCAAATGCCAGCAAGGTAGAACACTCATTCTGGTTGTCAATAGAACATCCAGTTAGTAACCCTAGTGGAAATCACAAAATGCCCAAGCACATTGAGTCGTAAAGGTCACCCTGCATAAATTTGTCCACGTTCATGAGTTCCTGCAGCTAACGGCCACAAAGACAGTCTTAAGCTCTGGGTTCACCTGGCGCTGCTGAAATGGCAGAAGTCACTGGGCAAGGTCCCAGCCACAACATCCAGAGTTATCATTGTGTTTAATGCAAAGTAGCCTGGATTCAGAAACATGTCCCTATGAATCTGCATATCTGGAACAGCATTTAATTCTCCTAAGCTTTAAAAAGGGAGTGAAAATTTCTATAGACTAGGATGAGGCATATTTTTCATCTCTGGTAACAGTGACTAGTGATATAGCTATGAATCAACGTAAAATTCGAAGTACTGACAATACAGATGTTAATTGTTATGTCAAAATAATAGTCACACTATATGTTATATGCTTTATATATTTAGCACTTAATGTTTTTGTAGACTTAATACTTTCAAAGCGCTATACTGGCTAGCACATTTTCCATTGTATATGAAAAACAATTTTTTTCAGAAAGGCAATGATAATCAGTACATACAACTGGGACATTAGTAAATAATATAATAAAATGCATTATATTTTAAGTTTTGATTTTCTTTTTTCATCATTGAAAATATGTGTTTTTATTTAATCCCATAGAAAAAAGTAATTATTTACATTAATTTCTTTTTATTTTATCTAGATATAATAGTATAATGGTACAATGCTTAAAAGATGATTTTACTTAAAATATGATTTTACACTATATTCATCTATGTTATAAATTGTATCATCTGATATATTATACCTGAAAACCAGCATAATATAGCGTTTAAGTATAAATAAACCTTTTTTTATATGAGAAACTAATTTTTTTCAATACAAAGGAAACAAATATATATAAAAGCATTGTATATGTATGTATGTCTTTTTTGTTTGTTTTTTAAATTTTATTTTTATTCTTTTTTTTCCTTTTTTTTAAATTTTTCATCAATTACACTTTATTCATTCTGCATCCCCCATAAGCCCCTCCCTCCTCCCTCTGCATGCATGCCACTCCCCAAGTCCACTAAGCCCATGCTATAATATAAATTATTATCATATATGTGGTTTAACTTTCATTCATAAAAACTCCAGGCTGAAAACAAATTAATGGCATCTAGAAAGGCACAGGGCAATAATAATGGTGCTAGAAGGTTAAAGGAAAAATAATGAAAAAGTAAAAGCCAAACAGAAATCAAATGTGTAAATAATCAATGCTACTTAATAAAGGAGCAAATAAAACCTGACAAAATATCCAAAGATGTAATAAAAATGAAAGTACAGACTGAAAGGCTCTTACACTGCATGTGAAAGGGGAGTTAATAAAAGATAATGGCTAGAAAAGCAGTATTCTGAACAAGAGATGCTGTGCGGAGTCCCCCTTATCTCACAAGTACTGGTATGTGTGAGTTAGTTAAGTCCTTAAAGCTTCAGTGTTTCCACCTGTTCATAATAGTTTATAGTGAGAACATCATCATGTTTTCAAATGATCAGCCAAGCCTTACATACAGTGAAGGAATTTTACCTTGCTTAACTTTATCATTCCTCTTAGATCATGGGCTTGTACCTTTTTGTATCTGGGCTGTGTTTGCAGCTATATCTCATAGTGTGAATAAATCAGGCTATCCTGTCGCACATGCTCTCTGTCTGTGTCTCTATCTCTCTGTCTGACAAGTTAAAACTCTTTTGTGGTCTTCTTTTGTGTTCATAATCAGTACCTCCATCATCCACAGTCTTTGTTATACGTCTAGTTGTATAGAACTTCTCCAAAAAGACAGTTATATTTTCTTTTTTTAGAGTTTTTCTTTCCACATGCCCATCATTTTGCCAATGATTCCTAGCTTTCTTACTTTCAGTTTAAGAAATTCTTCTTAATGAAAATCTTTCTGAGTTTTGAAGGGAAATCTCTCAATCTCTGAGGTCTCATGTTATCTCTGATGTGATGCAGTGTTCCTTTTTAATCCTTTTCCACCTAAAGGCCCAATCATGGCTCCTAAGTTCTTAATTATGTCAGCTCCTTCCCTGAACCAAACCACCAGATTGCTTCTTTCCTCTTCTTTTTTGCTATCATAAAATTATCATGATAATATGTTGGTGTTTAAACTATTATATACTAGCAGAAGATACTAGAAAATAAATATGTGAGATGATGTATAGGTCAATTAACTTGATGATAACAACCCATAAATCTATGATTGTAAATTAGTAAGACATAGTATGAATACACATAATAGATATACATGTATACTTTTTTGCCAATTCAATAACTAGATAATTGAATGTCTTTTAACTTGTAACTAAGATTTATGATCTTGAACAGTATCATGAACATTCAGTCAGAAAACAAAAGAACAAGATCCACATACTGGAAACCCTTTTGGAAAAGAAGTACTGGTCTGAAGCATATTAAATTTTCTCTTTTATTTTTCTCTCTGTCTCTCTCTCTCTCTTCTAGGAAATCAAAGTAAGCACATTTTGACATTTTAAATTAAAGAAAAATTTTATCAAATTAACAATATACAATTTGTGGATTTGTGGAAAACATAAAAGGAAATATGAAACATTGAATATTTTAGAAACATATAAAATGTTGAATAAACATATTTCAATTAAATATAAGAAATGTTGGCATATTCTAAGTGTGAAACAAAAAGATGGAGTTCACTGTGCAACAGAATTTTTAGTGGAAAAATATATAAGTTAAAGATGACAGATTTTGCAAATGAAAATATCATTAGATATCATTTCTATGTAACAATAGTACATAAATCAGCAGAGAAAATAAACTATGAAAGAATAAAAATGATAACTGCATTTGCCAGTCAATATTAAAAATACATCTTAAAAATAAAATTTACTTGGCTGCCTATCAAATTTATAAAATTTAAAAAGAATTTAATATCCAAATTTATTGTGAAATAAATACATTTCATTTAGATAGATTTATTTTTAATCAAGTGTGTGTGTGTGACATTGTTTTAAAAGTATGACAAGCTCCCATGTGCATTGTGACCTCTGCCTATTGTCTCTCTAATTGCTAATCGTCTGCAAGAGTAGTGTGTGCTAACTTCAGAATATGCAAAGGAAAAAGTATTACTGATAACATCCACACTACACATTAGGTTTGACTCTTGATTGATCATGAGGGGATTTTCCCTAACAGATTCAGAGAAAATAGCATCAATAGGAAAAATCCTTTGTGAGCCTTCTCACTTTTCTTGTTACCCACAGCAAACACTGATCTTATTAGTGTATCTGTTATTTTGCTTTTTCTAGATCATCGTGTTTCTGGAATCCTATAATTTGTAGCCTGCTCACAGCAGCATTCTCCTTTCTTTCACGCCCTGCTAGAACCACAACTCATTTCTTTGTTGCAGGAGCCAATACTTGACTATGTGGATGTGCCTCTAAGTGTTCACTTGTCTTCTGAAGGGCATATTGATTGCTTCTCAGCTGGACAATGACAAATAAAACTTCTCTAAGAATATACATGCAGGTATTGTATGCATAAACATTTAAAATCATTTAACAAGTACAAAGGATCATGGCAGCTGAATCATAAGAAATTAAGCATAATCAATTAGTTAAGACAAAGCTTACAGTTTTACAATGTCAATACATCTTTTCCTATTCACAGAGGTAATAACCACAGTGTTCTTGGCTTCACATAGCCTTTTGTGCAATAAAAGTTCTAGGTTTTGAACATTTAAAAAAAACTATACAATTTTACCTCATTGCTATCTAAACTTTTACTTCTCTAATGACCGAAACTTCTGAAGTGTTTTATTCTTTGAAATAATCTCTATTGAGGTCTTCAAACTCAATATTTGAGAAGATATTTTCTTCTACTTGGGTTTTAAGGGTTCTTTGTAACATTGTAATTAATAGTTCATTGTGTCTTTTAAAAATATTTCCACCCTCTTTATGCTTTACTTTTTCATACTCTTAGTCATGTCTTTCTTAGAACAGAAAAAAAAATTTGAATAAAGTTTAATCCTCCAGTTTGTTCATGTATTGAATTTAAAGGTTGTCTGTAAAAAGGTATAATTATGGTGAGCTTGGGCAGGTATCCAAGCAAATGCTGAGACTCATCACCAAACTTTTGGCAGAGTTCAGGGAATTTTATGAAAGAAGGCAGAGATAAACTTGGAGGGGACAGGAGCCCCACAAGAAGAGCAACAGAACAAAAAAATCTGGGCTCAAGGGGGACTGCAGAGACTGATGAATCAACCAAGGACTGTGCATGGAGAGGACCTAGATTCCCTGCTCACATGTAGCCCATGGACCTCTTAATTTCATGGTGCTTCCCTAGTAAGGAGAGCAGGGGTGGTCTCTGGTATGAACTTAGTTGTGCCCTCTTTGATTACCTCCTCTAGGCAAGGTGTCCTTAGTTGGCCACAGAGGAAGAAGATCCATACAGTCCTTTTGAGAGCTGATAGGCTAGGGATGGATAGTAGGGGAGGAAGACCTCCCCTATCAGTGGACTAGGGCATGGGGGAGGGGTGGAGAGGGAGAGAAGGTGGGACCAAGAGGAGATGAGGGAGGGACTACAGCTGGGCTACAAAGTGAATAAACTGTAAATAATAACAACAACAGAATATTTTAAAAGAATGTTGTATCAATGAGAGTTATGTATGAGAGAGCTGCCTTTATCTCTGACAGCCCATTGTAACAGCACACTATGGATCTGATTGATTCTTGCTAATACCTCTGGAGAAAAATTCTTTCTCTGCCTGAATTACCTTCTAGAACCACACTGTAAGCTACCTAGAGATATCATGTTCGCTGGGCTTTTATTTGCCCCAAAACTTTGCTGTTGCCCCAAATAGACAACTCCCTTTATACTCTTCTTGAGGAACATCAATCACAGAAAATCTATCTCTTCACATTTCCATTGAAATAAATCACAAAACAACAGTGAGCTTACCTTCAAAATCTAAGGCTAGTGTGAAATTATGGGCCAACACCACAGAAGTTCTTCAAGTCACACTCAGAGATAGGAATCCTGTAAGGGAATTGGACTTAAGGGCTAATAAAAAAAATTGCTTCTGAGTGATTTCTCAGCAAGGCAACAAAAAGAGGTAGAGTGAGAAACATGGGGGGGGGGTGAAATGAAATGATGAATAAGCATGAATGGAAATATCAGCATGAATTGTTCTTCCTCTTCCTTTTGACTCTAAGTCAGAATAAATAGAACAGTGTTTAACATTTCAATGGTTATCTACAGTGAGCTGGAGGATGTGTCTGCTGTGATACTGTTGTCTTTTTGCAAATTTCTTAATTAGAAGGAAGTCATAGAACTTTAAGTGCGATGTTAATTTATTTCAATGGAAAATAATTATGTGTAGCTTTTTCATTTTATGGATTTTAATCTTTACATTTTGCAGCTGCATGAAGTCGGCATCTTTCAAATTTAAAGTCATTTATGTATGAGAAAGCAAAACACTTTACCAAGGGTCTGTCAGAGTATCAGTATTCACCAAAAATAGGTCTCGCAACTTAATCTTTAAATATCATATTTGAATTAAAGATCCTATTTTTTTATGTTTACCTAACCATTTTATACATAAAAAAAACACCAAGATGAGTGAGTTAGTCCACTTAGACCACTGAAAGAATATAAAATGTCATGTATTTAAACAAGAACCATTTCTCACTTTTCTGAAAGATATGTACCATATTGGTGTGTCAGAAATAGTTGCACCAAGGTCCAAATTCCTAGGTTACATTTTTTGTGTTCTCACTAGATCATCACATAGCTGAAAATGAAAGGTTTATTATGATTTTTTTTAAATTTATATTTCTATTTATCCATTTTACATCCTGGTCATAGCCCCCTCCTTTCTTTCTTCCGGGCCCACCCTCCCTTCCTGTTTTCCCTATCTCTCTTTCCCCACTCCTTAGAGAAGGGGGTCCCTCCTGCTACCTATGTACCCAGCATATCAAGGTGCATCAGGACTGAGTTCAGACTCTTCCCCTATGGCCTGGCAAGGTAGACCTACCAGAGGAAAGTGATCAAAAAGATGGCAAGAGAATCTATGTCAGAGTCAGCCCCCATTCCTCTTACTAGGGAACTATATGAGGACCAAGCTACCCATTAGATACATCTGTGTATGGGGCCTAGGTCCAGTTTATGCATGCTCTTTGGTTACTGCTTCAGTCTCCACAGGCCACCCTAGGCCCTTGTTAGTTGTCTTTGTTGGTCCTGTGGAGCTCCTGTCATCTCTGAGTCATTCTATCCCCGTTTCCCACTCTTTCACAAGGATCCCTGTGCTAAACCCAATGATCAGTTGTGGGTCTCTGCATCTGTTTCCATCTGCTGGGTGGAGCTCAAAGGACAGCCATGCTAGGCTCCTATCTATAAGCATAGGAGAGTACTGTTAATAATGTTAGGGGTTGTCTCTCTCCTATGAGGGGATTTTCAGGTTTGGCCAGATATTGGTTGGACATTCCCTCAATCTCTGCTCTATTTTTGTCCCTGAACATCTTGTAGGCAGGGTAAATTTCAGGTTGAAGTTTTTGTGGGTAGATTGGCACTGCCTTCCCTCCACTAGGAGTCTTGTCTAGTTAGAGGAAGACCTCTTCAATATCCATCACCTCTGTTACTAGGAGTCTCAGCTAGAGTCATCTCCATATCCACCCAGGAGCCTACCCAGTTGTAGGTCTGTCTCTAGCTTGTCACAGAGAAGTAAGTCCCTGCCCAAGGTTTCTCTTCTCTCTGCAAGCCCTCTGTCTTCACACCCCTACTCTTCTCAGGTCTGATATTGACCCTTATTTCTCTCTGTGTTCCCTCTTTTACCCTGTTCCTGCTCTATAAGCACTTTCGCTGTTTATTCTATTTCTACTTCTGAGTAGTAGTTAAGCACCCTCACTTGGGTCCCTCTTGGTACTTATCTTCTTTGGATCTGTTAATTTTAATATGATTGTCTTATACTATATGGCTAAAATCCACTTATAAGTGAGTACAGACCAGATGTGTCTTTCTGGGTTAGTCCACTTAGTTAACTGGGTTAGTCCGGGTTAACTCACTGAGGATGATCTTTTCTAGTTCCATCCATTTACCTGCACATTTCATGATTTCTTTGTTTTTAGCTGAGTAGTATTCCCTTGTGTAAATGTATCACAATTTCTTTTCCCATTCTTCAGCTAAGGGATATCTTACGTATACTATCTTACTTACTAATCTTACTTATAAATGACTACATGAAATTGGGAGTAAGGACTCATACAAATTAATTTTACAGAAGCTCACATTGGTAAGCTATGAAAAATGATTAGTCACTAGGTCTGTCTGTTCATGTTGGCAGACTTTTAAGACAAAAAAAGAAAAGAAAAGAAAAGAAACAGCTCTCTTTGTTTGATTTAGTGTTGAAAAACAAGAACCCTTCCATAGAAGGAGTAGTCTGTCCTCTTTGGGCTCATAGGCAGGAAAGCAAATATGTGTCACATGAATATGTGGTGAGACTGAATTTTTAGGTGGTTTGTCAAAATTTCTCAGAAGGTGAAGGATGTATGTATAGTTCTGACAAGGGAAGTGATAGTGTAAATTCTAGATTTTCAGTGCAAACTGACAATCCTCTATATTATAAGGGCCCTCACATCCCTTGCTACATGGAAGTAATTATAATTAGTTTCATGTACGGTGTTTCCTATGGTAAGACATATCTAAATTTGTATAACTAATTTCTATTTTCTAGGAATTATTTGTCATCAAAATTACTTCATGTATACATGCAGCCAACATTTTCATAATCTAAGAGTTTTTACGGGGAAATTATGTGTGACCCTTTAATTCATGAAAATACCCTGATTTTATTTTTACACTCAAAGTTTAATACGTGAAAACAAACCTTTTGAAATACAAGTATACAAATTACAAATTTGAAGCTACTAAACTTGGAGAAAAGGGAAGCTATTGTAAGAAACAAGAAGCAAGACACAATTACTTCAATAGCATGCCTAGTACTTAACCCAGTACTAGGCAGTGAATAATAACTGTTTTGCCAAGACAGTTTAGTACCTTTTTATATAATGTCTATTTGGAAATATGTGTGCAGAGTATAGATGTCTTCTAGAATACAGCTATATTAATACCCCAAACAGAAAATTGTTCATACAAAAATTGTTCATAATTACAATAACATACAAACTACATATTGATGGTTATTGGGAATATAGATAATTAAGTTGGTGTCTTGAATAACAGTAATGATTAGTCAGTAGTACTTAGAGAGAGCACAAACAGTGAAGATGATCCATTAATAATGGCAAAGTTTGACTACAATGTCTTCATAGGTGACATTGTTATAACTGAAGAAATCTAGGGCTGATACAAGCAGAATTTGAACAGAGAAGATGTTGGACTGCAGTTCTTGTAAGACATGCTGAGGCATCACATTCCAAAACTTTGTCACTAAATTCTGTAACAATAAGAAGAAATAATTTTATCAAGCACAATACATATTCAAGATGTATTGTCTAAAGACAGTGCAAGGCAGCTTTTCTTCATGAATGTGCTATGTTGAGGAGTAAAAGTTGCAATGAGTTATTTCTTAAATCAGAGGAATTTTGATTTTTATATTCCTTGCTCAGTTGCTTGTTCTCATGTATGTTCCACTCTTACACACACACATGCATGCACACATACAGAGAGAGAGAGAGAGAGAGAGAGAGAGAGAGAATGAGGAAGAACCAGAAAAAAGAATGATTTAATTTTTTTCCTAGTAATCCAAGGACCTTTGGACCTATTCGAAGGTACTTTTTATTGTCCTTGATTGGAAAGATAGAGTTGTGTCTGGCCACTGTTTCAAAATCAAAGGTCTTGCTAAAAACTGTTCAGAACACAGGCATTCCAACCATAAATGACATTACCATTTGAAAAACTATTGCTAACCACCATACCAATCTTCACACTAAATCCATTTTCTGTAAATATGCCATGGTCACCAAATGACCAGTTGAAGCCAAGGTTGAGGACACTTTACATTTTTTCAAGGTGATGTAGTCACTGATATGTAATGCTAAGCAATTTTCTGCTTGAATTAGTTACTTTGTTCAGTCATAATAAAAATGTTCATGAAGATGGCTAATAGCAGGCTCCAGCATATAATGCAATCAATTCCCTGCTTGTATAAAACAAGGCAGACAAGATAACTGAGAGCTCAGAATGCTAGAGATTACGTGGACGGGTCACACAAAATTAGATGATGCTTGGTCACCCTTGCCTGATGACATTGTTGTACTGATGACACCACACAATATTTATCACCTGGATAAAATTGCTTAGATATGTGTGTAAAGTAATTTCAAGGCAAGACTTTGTGAACTTCTAATATAGTCTTTAACATAATATGACCCTGTATATACAATATTTTAATTTATTATAATTTTAAGTAAAATACTATGCCATCTGCTCAGGTCACAGTCACTAATAATGTATATCATAATGCAAAAATTCAGTCCACGTAGTAGTAGAAAAAAATGACTGCTACAGCACTGGAATTTTGAGGTATTTCTTGGGGCATTAAAACATCATTGTAGATCCATCTGTAGATAGCAACTCAAAACAAGTTGTGCTTGGAGCATTTACTTAGATAAAACAGGATCAGATGAATGGGGGGGGGAGGTCCCCCCCATCAGTGGACTTGGAAAGGGGCACAGTGGTGATGAGGGAGGGAGGGAGGGACTGAGGGAATGAGGGTTCGGGACACGGCTGGGATACAGAGTTAATAAAATGTAACTGATAAAAAAATAAAATTAAATTAAAAAAAATAATAATAATAAAATAAAATACATGTACCAAAAAAAAGAAATTAGGCTTATATTGAAAATGAGTAATGAGAAAATGCACTTACATAATTTATAACCAATTTACACAGAAATGTGTTTAAATAAAATGTTCACCCAAAGTACCAAAATACTGTCTGCATAAAAGTTGAGAACTTTAAGTGTAAATTAAAATTCTTATTTAACAAATAAAAGAATTATTTCCTCATCTCTGTGCTCAAGGGAAAAGAATCAATTTTTGTTCGTTTCTTCTCCATGAAAACTAACTGGGCACACACACAGTTGGACTTTGTATTCCGCAGTCAATATTGATTGAAGAAACTGATGGGAACTTAAATGCGTAACAGTACTGATTAAAAAACAAACTATGCAGAGATTTTCTTCTCCAAGTAATTTCAGAACTAAAAAAATGACTACTATTAAGTTTTTTGTACAGCTTTAAATTGCTATAGAAAACATGCTTTTGAACTTCTATTAGCCACTGGGCATTTTAAAGGTACATAACAGAAAGGTGAAAAGACACAATTTAAATAAACCACAAATATATGTCTTTACAAGTCAGCATTGTTAGATGTGCAGCATGTGTTTTCAGGCCTTTTCTATCATCTAGTTCGTAGGTTTTTACTAGTTGCTACATGGTGACCCCTTTCTTGTAGCGCCTATTATTAGACTGATCATTCCTTTGAATGGGGTATATCTTTGCAACCTAAACTTTTAGTAATAGGGTGCTATGAACTCACACATATTTAGTTTTGCCTTTTCTTATATTTTCTGTCCTCATAGCCAGTTTATGCTGACCCCAGGACTCAACTATGGCAGGACTTCCTTGGATCAGACACAGAGTCTTATTAATATTTAAAAGATTAGTCCTTAGCTGGACAGACTCTCAGCTAGCTCATCCCTACTATTCTTGCCCACATCCTGCCACATAGCTATCTCTTTACCTCTCTCTCAACCCCATGCTTTTGTTCCTTCCCTTGTCATGCTTGCAAATCTTCCTGCAACTCGCTTCTTCTGCCAGAGACCCTTTCTTTGACTGAAAGTTCCACTCTTCACTTTCTCCCTGGTTATATGCTATCAGGTATTTATTAAAACAATCAGCAAATGAGGAAGGCATGTGTTTATAAAATATGAGACCAGTGATGGGCCATAAGAATAACAATACCAAAGTTTTGCCAGTATTCAGCTCTCTGCCAATACAGCAAACAACCATTGAATATACAGAGACAACCTTCATACAATGTACAAAAGTTTACCCTAAAACAGAATGGAGGGGAGGGACTTTGTAGATTTCTCAACAGTTGTTCTGTTATGTTATCCAACATAATTAAAAATTAGGTTGGCAATTCTCTAAATATTTTTTGATATGTCAAGAGTCAATTGCCTATATAGTGACGATGAGTTTGAACCTGGAGTTTGAGAATGCTAAGAAAATCCCCTCCACTGATCTACATAACCTCATCACAACTGGCTCCAAAGAAATGTAATAGTCTTTCACTTTGTTTTGGCAGCTTCAATATGTTCAAGTAAATATGAAATTAACTAAGATTACTGTACTTAAATCACAGCATAAATATTTTTTCTTAAAATATCTCCTTCAAGTAGGGTACTGTGGCCCATGTCTGTAATCTCAGTACTCCAGGAGGCATAAGCAGGCAGGTCTCTGTGAGTTAGAGGCCAATGTGATATACACAGCAAGTCCAAGACAGCTAAGGCTACACACACACACACACACACACACACACACACACACACAAACCCTGCCTTGAAAAATAAGGAAGAAAGAAAGAAAAAAAAACAAAGAAACAAAGAAAGAAACAAAAAAAAACAAAGAAAGAAACAAAGAAAGAAAAGTAAGAAAGAAAGAAAAAAAAAGAAAGAAAGAATGTTCCCTTCAGTTAACTGGTGAGTGCTCTGTACAATCAGACCTTTATTCTAGTGAAGGAAGTTAAAGTAACAATAAAAAAAAACTTATTTTACTCAATATGCCCATTAACAAAGTTGAAATTTTAAACTATCTAATGAAGGATTCTTCCTTTGCCTTAGACTTTTATATATTCTCACGACAACACATTTCTCAGTATTATGATTATAATGCCCAGAAGTGAAAACCAATTTGTCAGTTACCAATTTCTAAAAGGAAAATAAGCATTAACTCATAGTGACTTACCACCTGGCCAGAGAACAACAATAACATGAAACTTCAAATACCAGACTGTCTGCTTTTCACTGAGGTTTGACCACACAAGTGGAGTCCAACAGTAAAAAACTGTGTTATCAGAATAGTAAAAACGAAAAAAAAAAGAAGCAGTAAGTAGTGAGGCATGATATTACATAATATGCATATCAGTTGATAAAAGTACATATTAATTATTTTTCTCAGAAATCAAAAATAAACAAAGATATTTCACTCAAGCAGGTAATGAGATTCATAAAAATATTAAGCAATTTATCCAAAGTCAGAAAATCAAAAATATATGCTGAGACTTTTACTAATCTGAATTCAAGATCCTTTATACCTCTATTTGCTTAATACTCCGCATGGTTACTGCTAAATCCCACAACAGTTTAAGTTACAATACTATTAACCTAATTTTTCTCTTTTGCAAACAGTATTCTTCATCCAGGTTGATTTGATATATACCCAAGATACACATGGCTTCCACTCTATTAATTCTATTTGGAATATTTTCATCTCTTGTTTCTAGTTCATAGCCAAGGAAAATGTCCCTTCACCAGTAAATGTGCTTTGATCATCAGAACAACTATATTCTCACCTGTCTATGCATAAGCTATATACATTTGTCTCCTATGGCCATGTGTTTATTCATTTTAATATATTTCAGTAGTTCTTAACAGAAGCACTTGAACACACAACAGCAGTGTTATTTGGGTACTTACTGGAAATAAAAATTGTTAGATCCTACAGTTGCCCACAAAAGTAGACTTTCCTATTGTGATGCCAAGAAAATTGAGCATAAATTAACTCTCTCAGGGACTGAGCTGTAAGAGAAAATATAGGACCCTCTAAACTACATAGAGAAACCATTCTCTCACAGTCACATGCAGGATCTTCAATGCATCTGTGCTTTGTGTTATATTCTTACATATTTATTTTGTTACATTTTTGTACCAGAAATATTCTTAGAAATCTCAAATGGCTCTTTGAATAATAGCCCTATCTGAATATTGAGGTATGGGGGAAATTACCACTCTGTGCCTCAAGAAGACAGTTGGCCAAGCTACATATTGGTTGCCAAGAAAAAATAAATAATAAAACTGACAGGCACTTTAATAAAACATAATTTTGTAGCTCCTAGGAAACTCATGTTTCCCAAGATTAGAATCCATCTTTATATATTTCAATTTGAGAAGATATATATATATGTGTGTGTGTGTGTGTGTGTGTGTACACATACATATACACATATATACATATACATATTTCCCTAAGTGAGGATAGAACATTGAACTGCAGATCACCTACCTAATGGCTTACCAATATAACTGCAATTGTCACTTCTCTCTATTATGTTAGCTTTGAGTCTTTTGTAATGAATTGTTTGAAAAGAACACATGGAATCTGACCTACAATTACAGAAAAATGTGTGTTTCCATAGTTGGCAGTTCTGTTACTTCCCAGAGTGGTGATTAAGGAGTAAACTGCATGAAGCCAAAAGCCTTGGAACAACGAAAAATATGGCCTAGTATGTTTGTTGGCTTGAATAAAAAGTAAGAACATAGCCACTCATCTAAAAATCATGAAAAACATGATTATGTTATGCTATAATTTCACCAAAACTATATTTATTTATCAAAATATTTTAATGTAACTCATAAAAACAAAAATAAATGGATAACAGTATTAATATCCGGACATAGTTATGTATTTTAAATGTATTGCTTTATTTATTTCATGGAACTGCTCTTTTTTATGTTATATCCGCTGGGAAGGTATATTGCTCATAGATCAAAGTAACTCTGATTCTCCAGGCATTAGTTTAAGCAAAGAGAATACAATGGTAGAAAAGGAAGAGTTCCAGTGCCTGATTATAAAAAGGCTTCAAATGTGTTATTTTTTTTACACTAGTCATATGATATGTCTATACAAATAAAAGCTAAAAAGTAATGTCATCTTTCTCTTCTAGTTATATGTTATGCTGGTGGAACTAGAAAGAAAGAAAATGTGTACAGGAGATGCACATTAACATATACTACATGCTCTAAATGCTGTTGGAAAAATAAAAACAACTGAAAAACAAATGCCTTTCTTCATATACAAAAAATCAATTGCTATTATTCCTTACAAGTTAACATCCTAGGCCTTGTTAAAGTGACAGAATTACAATTTTCCAAAGTCACCAAAAACAATGTCTAAGATGGACAGCTCAGTTAATACTAAGCAAGCTTTCTCCATGACATGAAAGGCTATAATTGAAGTTACCTTAGTCAGAGCATTCAATTTTTCCATTCACATATTCAATACCAAAATACTGAAATTATATATGATCAATTACCTGAGTTTTTATTAGAGCACATACTCTTTTATAGTAACAAAGAAATACCAGAAGTTTAATGTTGTGTAATATTAAGTGTTTGGATCTATAAGGAATTTTGAACCAGAATAAAGTCCATAAAAGCAATGTGTGTTTGGCACACTCCTAAAAACAATATGGGCCTGTTTCTTTGCACGTGTTCAGCACAGTTTTTGGTACTATTATGATGAAGCCTTACTAAAATACAGGATGTATACTACTACTTTCTGTGAGAAAATAAAAGGGGAAATTCTGTGTGCCCTTTGGATGCTGTTAATAAAAAAGCAAACTTAAGAACAATTCAGCCTCAGTGTCCAGGCACACCAGCAAATGAGAAAGACAAATGATCAGAATGAAAGGAAGTGGGGAAATGTGACATTCTCTAAAACATATTACAGGAATAAAAGTGTGCCAGGAAAAAATGGAAAATGCTGTAAAGGACAAATAATTCAAATTCCTAAGGTGCAAGATGCTTGAGATACGATTCAATATGAAGAGAGGTATACTTTTCTATTGTTTTCTTTTGTTTTAAAGTGGACATCTTCCTTCTTTCCTTCCTTCCTTCCTTCCTTCCTTCCTTCCTTCCTTCCTTCCTTCCTTTCTTCCTTCCTTCCCTCCCTCCTTTGCTTCTAATTGCTGAGTATTATTCCATTGTGTAAATTTACCACAATTTCTGTGTCCATTCCTCTATTGAGAAGCATCTGGGTTGTTTCCAGGTTCTGGCTATTACGAATAATGCTGCTATTAATACTGTTAAATGTCCTTGTTGTGGACTTGAGCATCTTTTGTATATATGCCTAGGAGTGGTATAGCTGGATCTTGAGGAAGCACTATACCTAATTGTCTGAGAAAGTGCCAGATTGCAAGGAGAACCCTGGGTAAGATGATCAATCCTCACTCGGAAAGACAAATGAGACAGACATTGGAAGAAGAAGAAAACAGGAAACAGCACAGGAGCCTACACAGAGGGCCTTTGAAAGACTCTACCTAGCAGTGTATCAAAGCAGATGATGAGACTCTTAACCAAACTTTAGGTAGAGGGCAGGAAATATCATATGAAAGAAGTGGGATATAGCAAGACCTGGAGAGGACAGGAGTTCCACAAGGATAGCAACAGAACCAAAATATCCGGGCACAAGGGTCTTTTCTGAGACTGATGCTCAAACCAAGGACCCTTCATATATAAACTAGAACCTTTGCTCAGATGTAGCCCATGGCAGCTTAGTCTCCAAATGGACATACTAATAAGGGGAACAGGAACTGTCTCTGACATGAACTCAGTGGTTGGCTCTTTGACCCCTGCTCCCTAAGGGGCAACATCCTTGCCAGGGCAGAAAGGAGGACAATGCAGCCAGTTCTGATGAGACCTGATAAGCTAGGGTCATATGGAAGGGGAGGAAGACCTCCCCTATCAGTGGACTTAGAGAGGGGCATGGGAGAAGATGAGGGAGAAAGGGTGGGTTTGGGAGGGAATGAGGGAGAGGTCTACAGCTGTGATACAAAGTGAATAAACTGTAATTAATATAAAAAATAAAAATTTAAGGTAAAAAAATTACTTAGGAAGTGAAGTTATGTAACAATGTACTTTGAGTCACTTATTATCTTATTGCATTTTTAAATATCCTGGTGTTTCAAGCACTAATTCAATGACAAATATTGAGTCAATAATATATTGGACACAGTGGAGAGAAAGTGAGTAAGCCTAGATCCCTGCCAAAACACACCTTAAACTAGTGTATGTTGAAGTGTTTGTCGAGCTAGTGGTGTTTAAAGACAAATGGAACAAAACACAGCAAGAGAAATATGCTCATGTGGTGGTGATCTGTGCAATGTGATACTGAAGCTGAGTCACACTGGGGAAATAGATCTGGAACATTCTATGAAAACCAGGGGTCTAGTCATACATTCCAAGGCATTTACCTAATGGTCACAAAGATGTTAGGTTTAATACAAACAAGGGCAATAAAGACTATTAAGGAGGCAAAAGATGCCATGAGAAAATTTGGCTCCAGGCTGCAACATTCCAGGCTCTCTGAGTCACAGAGGTTTGAATAAGTTCCTCAGATATACTGAAGCTTCCAAAGAAGACACATTTTTTTTTCAAGAACTCTACTTCTCAGCCTAGGTGTTCTCTTGTTTTCTATTTACACGTATCATGCAGTAGACTGATAGTATAGTCTGAGTCTCTAGGTTCATTTATTTTCTTTGTTTAATTATTGGTTTTGTTTTGTTTTATTTTGGTTTTCATTTGGATAGTCCATAGATGTTAAAGAGACATTGATTACTGGAAATGAGTGAATTCCTCAACATTTGGATTTGTGGATTTCTTGACGTTTGGATTTGTGTCTGTGCATTTTCCACTAGGAACCACTTTTTTTTTCTTTTCTCTTTAAACCAACTCTCATCTACTTTTGCCATTCCCTGATAGGCCCACTGATTAGTGTGTATCTACACTCAACATTAAATTGGGTGTTGTTGTAAATAAAATCTGTTGGGCTTTATAATGTTTGTTATGAACCCTAAGATTATCACAATGGTATTATTTAATGCACTATCACAAATAACAAGACACAGACACCTGTTAGATTTATAATTGCCTTATTTACCTTGGGCCAGGCAGATATTTCACTCACACTGTCTCAGTATCTTCACAATCCATTTCCCAGCCCCAGTCCAATGCCATTCACCTTAATCCTCCTCAACTGGACTACCTTACATCCACAATCCCATAAAAATTGCTTATATTCTTCATCTGGGCCCTTTCACACCATTATTGGAATCCTTTCTCTTGGGCCACATGTTTGTTTTTTTTTTTTCTCCACACTAACCAACCCATTGTGGCCTCCTCCTTTCTCCTTTCTCCTTTCTTCTTTCTCTTTTCTCCTTTCTCCTTTCTCCCATCCTTCTGCTTCACAGTATCCTCTCTTTAATCTCCTAAACCCAGGAACCTTAGCCATGCCTATCCCATTCTGCCCTGCCCAGGTATAGGCTGATTAATCAACCAATGAGACATGTCTTAGTCTGGTTTAGAAAACAAAGATAGATGTAATCATATCTTTTTTGTTTATTTTTATTTATTACAATTTATTCATTTTTATTCAGCTGTAGCCTGCTCCCTCATTCTCTCCTAGTCCCATCCTCCCTCCCTCTTCTCCTCCAATTCCCTTTCTCAACTCCTCTGATAGGTGAGGACCTACTCCCATTCCATCTGACCCAAGCCTATCAGGTCTCATCAGGATTGGCTGCATTATCTTCTCTGTGGACTGGTAAGGCTGCCCCCAACTCAGGGGGAGGTGATCAAAGAGGAGTCTACCACAGAGGGCCTCTGAAAGACTCTACTCAGCAGGATATCAAAGCAGATGCTGAGACTCATAGCCAAACTTTGGGCACAGTGCAGACAATCTTATGAAAGAAGGGGAAGATAGAAAGACCTGGAGGGGACAGGAGATCCACAAGGAAAATAACAGAACCAAAAAATCTGGGCACAGTGGTTGTTTTGAGACTGATACTCCAACCAAGGTCCATTCATGGATATAACCTAGAATGTTTGCACAGATGTAGCCCATGGCAGCTCAGTCTCCAAGTGGTTTCCCTAGTAAGGGAAACAGGGACTGTCTCTGACATGAACTCAGTGTAACCAGAACTTAAGGGCCAGTAACATACATCAGACCAACCTGCAAAAGGTGAGGACTTACTGTGTTTGAAAATTTTGTTGACTTTGGTGACTTGATTCAGTCTTTTTAGTTAATTCTTCCAAGTTCATCATTCTGAATCACATGGTACTTCCTTCCACATCTTACTAGCATAGTAAATGAGTTATTCAAGTTCAACTCTGAAGAAAATACAAATTCAAAGAAACCCATATATGTGAACATACTTTTCCTTAAAGAAGATATACAAATAATAAATAAACATTGGTTTGGCTGTGAGTCTCCACATGTGCTTCAATCTGCTGCTTGGTGGAGTCTTTTAGAGAACATCTGTGGTAGGCTTCAGTTCTGTTCCCCCTCTTCTACTGCTGCATGTGTCTATTCAGTTTTCCCTTCTGTATGAGAATTAAGCCTCTTTCCTAAGGTCCTTCTTGTCATTTATCTTCTTTAGGTCTGTAGATTTTAGTATCTTTATCTGATATAATAGGGCTAATATCCACATATAAGTGAGTATATAGCATGTGTGTCTTTCTGCTTCTGGGATACCTCACTCAGGATGATCTTTTCTAGTTCCTACCATTTGACTACAGATTTCATTATTTTCTTGTTTTCAATAGCTGAGTAGTATTCCATTGTGTAAATGTACCACATTTTCTGTATCCATTCTTTGGTTGAGGGACATCTAGGCTGTTTCCAGATTCTGAAACAAAACAATGTAAATAAAACAAATAAACATTACATTGTGGTGCTCAACACGATATGACAGTACAGAAATGAAAATTAAAATCAAAGATGCCATAACCTTGGCGTTCTACTGCAACCCCAGGTGTGGGTCTCTCTAGAATGACTATGGAGAATAATTCAGTAATATCTTCACATGAATATAAATTTATTTAACTATAAGCCTAGTAAAGATGTGAAAAATTTGCCGATTCCCTCTTGTCTGACTATGTTTCCTTGACCCACTTGGTTTCTAGAATCCTTCTACATCCTGTTTGGGGGAGTTTATGAAGCTCTCACTAATTTGGGGATGTGGATTTCTGTGTGTCTGTACCTGCTTCCATCAGCTGCTGGAATCTGTTGAGGACTGAGCAAAGCACCAGTTTTTTTAGTATAGCAGAACATGATTAGGAAACATTTTATTGACTTCTGTTTATTTGTTTCATTTTCAGATGGGTTTGAGTCTACCCTTGATCTCTGAGCCATCCAGCTTCTGAAACCTGGCTATCTAGTCAGTGCCAGGCAAGGGCTCCCTCTGGCAGTGTGGGCCTCCTATTAGACCAGTCCTTGTTTGGTCACTCCCCAAATCCAAGCCATAGCACATCTTCTGAGCAGGGCAGATTTTGGGTCATATTTAAATAATTTAAAGAAGTAATTTTAAAATATTCATAATATGGAGCATATATATGTAGTTAGAAAATAAGACTTCTATAACAGAATATTTAATGAATGCTATGAAATTCATTTTTTACAGAAATTGCAATTTGTGGGAAATTCAACTTTTAATGTGACCAAATAATTTGATGGCTTTCAGTGTGAAGCTCATGGAATGGAACGGAATTAGGTCTGTACCATGTAGGATTCAATGTTATTATAAAATTCAGATCCTCTCAGACAATTAAGCAGATGAAATAAAGAAATGTATTTCAGGGGGAATCCAAGATGGTGGCGCGAGGAGAACACTCTTTCTGACCTGTAGCACAGCAGGATCGGCATAGTGACCAGCAGTCAGAACTCTTGGTCCTAAAAAACAAGTGATTGTGTTTTCCAGGTGAGAGGCTACCCCACTGTGTGGGATTCAATCAGCTTCAACTCACCCTTCTAAACCACGAAAGAGGTCCCATTTCCACCAGGCACTTGGTCGCCAGCCCAGAGCCACATGCCAGTGTGCATTGATCACTGTCCCAGACTGAGATGTGGGCCCCACAACATCAGAGACTAGGATTTCCAGTCAAGAGATAACCCCGTCCGGTGAAGGAAGTGATCAGGACTGACCTTAGGTCACCAAGACAATCAGTGGAAAAGACCCAGGGTCCAGTGGGTGCCCAGCAGCCAGCCCAGAGCAGAGAATACAGGCGCCAGCCCAGACTCCTGCCTGCGTAGGACTCAGTGTCCCAGAGTGAACTATGGGCTCCAGGTCACCAGAGACTGAGTTTCTCTATGGGCTGCAAACCCACAGGGTGGGGAAGAGCAGGTCTGATCTCAGAGCACTCAGCCAATACCACCACCACAAAAAGGTCTCTGGAAAATTTTCCCAGTTTCAGCAGATGCCCAGGCACCCAATCACCAGCAAGGTGGAGCCATGTGCCTGTTCCTGCATGTTCTACTCAGCATCCCAGATAGAACAGCAGTCCCTAAAGCACAGTCTGGGTGTCCCTGTCCAAAGGAAACCCCACAGCAGAGGAATCATCAGGTCCAAAGCTCAGGACACCCAGCTCCAGAAGACTTTCTGGATTTACGCAGGCTCTAGGCTCTAGCCTTCTACTGCAGACATGAGTGCCCCACTCACTTGCCATTACTGAGTACCGCTAGGGCATAGGGAAACACAGCTGCAACCTCAGACCTACAAAAGCCTGAGAGCCATTAGAGCAGCCCTCAGATACTGCTCCAAGGTGCGACCAGTTTTCCCTAGCTAAACTGACAAAACAGAGGGACTCCCTGGTTCTTCAAGAATATTGCACCCAACAATTACACCTTAAGAACAACAGCTTCAACTCACTAAATTCAGAGCAAGAAAGCAGGGCAGCCATCTCCAGGACTTCTCCTGATGAGAGGAGAGCCTCCCTGAACACCACAGTTACCACATGCCTGAAGTGATCTGTGACAATCCCTGAGAAGCACCACCATACAATTGACCATACCCCAAAAGCTGAGGAGATCTCCATCAGAATCCTGCCAAATGGATTCTCCCCACCCAGGACCCAGCAGGCACCAGAAATTAACAGACAACACCTGAGAAAGCCATATGGGTAGAGGCCAGCGAAAAAGCACAACCAACAAAAGGCAAAGCAATATGGCATCCCCAGAAAGCAGTTATCCAGGGCAAGTAGCCCTGGACACCCTAACATAAGTGAAAATCAAGAAGATGACTTTACATCTATGCTTATGAAGAGGTTAATGGAGGAAGCAAATAAAATGCATAAAGAATTAAAGGAAGATATAGTAAAACAGATTATGGCCATTTGTAAAGAAATACAGGAAGATACAGCCAAACAGTTTGTGGCTTTCAGAGAGGAAATAATTAAATCACTGAAAGAAATAGAAAAAGAAACAGAGGAATGTTCAAACAAACATTTGAAGGAACAAAAAGAAAAACAAGAAAATACAGTCAGACAGGTAAAGGAAATCAACAACACCGTTCAAGATCAGAAGATAGAATTGGAAAAATTAAAGAAAACACAAATGGAGGAAATCATGGAGAGGAAGAATTTAGGAAAGAAAACAGGAACTACAGAGGTAAGCATAACCAACTGACTACAAGAGGTAGAAGGAAGAACCTCAGGTGTGGAAGATACATACAATAGAAGAAATTGATGTATCTGTCAAAGAAAATGTTAAATCCAAAAAATTCCTGACACAAACTATCCAAGAAATCAAAGACAACATGAAAAGACAAAACTTAAAAATAATAGGAATAGAGTAAAAGTAAGATTCCCTCCTCCAAGGCCCAGGATATATTTCCTACAAAATTATAGAAGAAAATTCCCCAACATAAAAGAGAGGCCTATAAGACTACAAGAGACCTACAGAACACCCAATAAATTAGGCCAGGAAAGAAAATCGTCCCACCACATAATAATCAAAATAGTAAGTATACAGAACAAAGAAAAAGTTCTAAAAGCTGCAAGGAAAAAAGGCCAAGTAACATATAACGGCAAACCCATCAGAATCACATCTGACTTCTCAACAGAGACTAGGAAAGCAAGAAGGTCCTGGAGAACACAGATATCAGCCTAGGCTACTATACCCAGCAAAACTCTCAGTCCTCATAGATGGAGAAAACAAGATATTCAATGACAAAAACAAATTTCAACAATACCTACCCCAAAATCCAGAGTTATATAAAATACTAGAAGGAAAAATACTACCCAAGAAAACTAACTACTTTTAAGAAAACACAAGAAATAAATAACCTCACTACAACAAAACAAAAAGCAGCCAAGCAAACAAAAACACTAACATAGCCAACATCAAAATCAAAGGATCTAACAGCCACTGGTCATTAATCACTCTCAACATCAATGGACTCAATTCTCCAATAAAAAAGACACAGACTAAGAGAATGGATGCATAAAAAAGACCCAACAATCTGTTCCATACAAGAAACACAACTAAGTCACAAAGATAGACATTACCTGAGAGTAAAGGGCTGGAAGACGGTTTCCCAAGCAAATGGACCCAAGAAAAAAAACAGGAGTAGCCATTCTAATATCTGATAAAATAGACTTTCAACCAAAATTAATCAAAAGAGAAAGGGAAGGACACTTCATACCCATCAAGAGAAAATTTCACCAGGAAGATATCACAATCGTGAACATCTATACTCCAAATACAAGGGCACCCACATTTGTAAAAGAAACATTAATAAAACTTAAACCATACAAAGATCCCCACACATTGATAGTGGGAGACTTCAACACCCAACTCTCAACAAAGGACTGGTCAAAAAAATAGAAATTAAACAAAGAAACAATGTCTCTAATAGAGGTCATGAATCAAATGGACCTAACAGACATTTACAAAACATTACACCCATCAAAAAAAAAAAAAAAA
>REGO01000566.1:869342-885766 GCA_010120015.1 Rhombomys opimus
AGTCCTAGAGAGGACAGAAGCTCCACAAGAAGAGCAACAGAACCAAAAAATCCGAGCACAGGGGTCTTTCCTGAGACTGATATTCCAACCAAGGACTATGCATCGAGATAACCTAAAACACCTGCACAGAGGTAGCCCATGACAGTTCAGTGTCCAAGTGGGTTCCATAGTAATGGGAACAGGGACTGTCTCTGACATGAACTGATTAGCCTGCTCTTTGATCACTTCCCCCTGAAGAGGGAGCAGCCTTACAAGGTACAGAGGAAGACAATTCAGCCACTCCTGTTGATACCTGATAGACTAGGATCAGAAGGAAGGAGAGGAAGACCTCCCTTATCAGTGGACTTGGGGAGGGACATTCATGGAGAAGGAGAGGGAGGGTAAGACTGGAAGGGGAAGAAGGAGTAGTTTATGGGGAAATACAAAGTGGATAAAGTATAATTAATAATAAATAAATAAATATATAAAAGAAATTTATATCTTCTAAATTATAAAATTTCTATGTGAGTAAAAATAACATGAATTTGAGGATTTTTAAATAAATTATATTTTATTTATTTATTGACTACAATTTATTCATTTGTATCATTGCTGCAGCACCCTCCCTCATCTCCTACAATCCCAACCACCCTTACTCTTCTCACCCTATGCTCTTTCCCTAGTCACTGATAAGGGAGGTCTTCCTCCCCTTCTATCTGACCCTAGCTTATCAGGTCTCATCAGTGCTGGCTACATCATCTTCCTCTGTGGCCTGGCAAGGTTGCAACTCCAACTAGAGGTGATCAAAGAGCCTGCCACTGAACTCATGTCAGAGACAGCCCCTGATCCCCTTACTCCAGAGAACCGACTACTTGGAAACTGACCAGCCTATGAGCAAGGAGTCAAGGTACTCTCCATGCATGGTTTTGGTTGATTCATCAGTCTCTGCAGGTCCACCCTGTGCCCAGGTTTTTTGGCTCTGTTGTTCTCCTTGTGGAAGTCCTGTTTCCTTCAGGTCTTTCTCTCTCCCTCTTCTTCAATTAGGTTTTCTACACTCTGCCCAAAGTTTGGTTGAGTCTCAGTATCTCTCAGTCTTTCAGAGGCTCCCTGTGGAAACTCCTGTCTTGTTCCTTGTCTTCTTGTCTTCTCCTACTTCTGATGTCTATTCTGTTTGCCCTTCTGAGTGATGTTTCAGCCTCTTCCCTAGAGTCCTCCTTGTTTAGCTTCCTTAGGACTATAGATTTTAATGTGTTTATCCTGTATTATAAGACTCCTATCCACTTAAAAGTGACAATAAATCATATGTGTTTTTCTGCTTCTGGGATCCCTCACTCAGGATGATCTTTTCTAGTTCCAACCATTTGCCTCCAAATTTCATGATTCCTTGTTGTTAATTGTTTGGTAGTATTCCCTTATGTAAATGTACCACACTTTCTGTATCCATTCCGCTATTGAAGAACATTTATGTTGTTTCCCTATCGATTCTGACTATTACAGATAAAACTGCTAAGAACATCATTGAGCATATGTCCTTGTTGTATAGTTGAGCATATTTTGGATATGTGCCTAGGAGTGGTATAGCTGGATCTTGAGGTATCACTATTCCTAATTTTCTGACAAAGCACCACATTGATTTTCAGAGTGATTGTACAAGGTTGAATTCCTGCCAGCAATGGAGGAATGTTCTCCTTTCTCCACAGTCTCTCCAGCATGCATCATCTCTTGAGTTTTTGATCTGATATTTAGTTTCTATCACGTTCACTTACATCACTATAATCAGTTCTAAAATCTTCATAATTGTTGGTATATCATAGCACCATGACACGATAAACAAACAGGAAGGACGGGGTTCATCTCTATGTTATATATGATTTTGCTATTGAACAAACTTTGTAATACTTTGCTTTAGCTTTTGTGTGTAGAACAAGGTTTTGTTGAGTTAAAGCAACATGCTTACATTTACACATTTTGGGGGACTCTGAAAAACAACTCACAGTATTCTTTCACATTTTTTTCCAAAAACTGAGCATAACCTAATTCTGGATTTGTAGGTGTTCATTTAACTATGTTGATCTACAAAGGCATCTTTACATTTACATTTGGCTACAGTGTGATGGAATGAAGGTTCTTTTCAAATCCCCTTAATTTGTGAAGAGTATGGCAACAGATATGGAAAAGTTTCTCAATGTAATACTTATGGACTCCAATTTTGCGAATGCAGATTGATAATTGAGTAAGCAAGCAATATTGCCATTATGGGAAGAGGCTTTCAATTGTATAACCTGAAAAAAAGAAAAAGAAAAAAAAAACATGGAGGTGAAGATATTTTCCAGCTTTTACTCTTTTCTCTATTAGATCTGCCAGAGATTCCCTGACTTATAGGGAAAAAGTTACACATGGAAGAACAATTTTCAGAAGTGCACTAAATATTGGTCCATGGAAAATGTGTGGGTGTAGACCAAGTAGTTCCCTCTTTTAATAGTATTTGGAATTCTCCTTATAGAACTTCAGGCCAAGAAAGAGAAAGTCATAGAGATTAAATAAAAATTCATATGTCTTATGAACTACATAGTTAGAGCCACATAGCATGTACACATGTGCACACTAACAGAGAGTGGGGAATAATAGTACATACACAGGCATATACACAGTGAGCAATAAGGACAAAGATAGCTCTGTGACTTTAGCAGCTGTGAATTAAACCGTAAATAATTATACACAGAGAAACATTGATGTTTTTCATTGTGAATGATGTTAAGGGGACTGATGGTTGGGCCTAATTGTCAAGGGAAGGAGAGCAGACAATGAAAGGGGTGCTATGAGAGGAGAGTTCTAGAATAAAGGATTTTTTTTCTTTTTTATTGTTTATTATGATTAGTTACATTTTATTAACTCTGTATCCCAGCTGTATCCCACTCCCTTATTCCCTCCCAATCTCACCCTCCCTCCCTCAGCTTCTCCCTGCCCCTTTCAAAGTCCACGGATTGGGGGAGACCTCCTCCCCTTTCGTCTGGCCCTGTTTTATCAGGTATATTCAGGGCTGGCTGCAAAGTCCTGCTCTGTGGCCTCGCAGGACTGCTCCTCCCTTGGGGGGTGGGGAGGTCAAAGACCCTGCCATTGAGTTCCTGTCAGAGATAGTCCCTGTTCCCCTTACTATGGGAAACCAATTGGTTATTGAGCTACCATGAGCTTCGTCCAAGCAAAGGTTTTAGGTTATATCCATACATGGTCCTTGGTTGGAGAAATAGTTTCAGTCTTGGAGAGATCAGGGATACAAGGCACATACCTAAACACAGTAAATGCAATATACAGCAAGCCTATATCCAATATCAAACTCAATGGAGAGAAACATAAATCAATCCCACTGAAATCAGGGACAAGACAAGGCTGCCCACTCTCTCCATACCTCTTCAACATAGTACTTGAAGTCCTAGCCAGAGCAATAAGACAACTAAAGGAGATCAAGGGGATACAAATTGAATAGGAAGAGGTCAAAGTGTCACTATTTGCAGATGATATGATAGTATACATGAGTGACCCCAAAAATTCAACCAGAGAACTCCTCCAGCTGATAAACACCTTTAGCAAAGTGGCAGGAGACAAAATCAACTCAAAAAAATCAGAAGCCCTCCTGTATATCAAAGACAAAATGGCCGAGAAAGAAATAAGGGAAACAACACCCTTTACAATAGCCACTAACCACATAAAGTACCTTGGGGTGACACTAACCAAGCAAGTGAAAGGATTTTCTATGTAGCCTTGAGGCCTATGATTCAATCCATCTCTCAAAATCTGTTTAACTAGGAAGCACAATAGTTATATTTGATGTTTGAAAACAAAACAAAAAAAATCAACTAGAGTAATATAGGTTTCAACATGAAGTGTAGAAAAATGAATTTACTTGTAACAATAAGACATAACTCCTGTGAAAAAAGTAAGGACTTAAAATGCCAAGTGGGCCTAAGAAGTCTTAAGAATGATATTTCCATTAGAAATCACATAAGCTCACACACAGAAACACACTCTTGGTAAAGTTGTTTCTCAAAAGTACGCAAATGAAAAATACTTTAAAAAAAAGCTCAGAAATTACACGTTAAAAAGAAAAGAAAACTCACAATTACTAGTCAATTCTTGTCTATATTAAGTAGACAAGTATACTATATTAAGTATATTAAGATCTATATAATATTAAGTAAAAAAAAGTGGGGCTTGTATATCCAAAGGAATTTTGAAGTTTTGATGATACTCTAAAAATCAAATGAACTTCTTTGATCCTTCTCCTATTTCAGTTTTATAAATTTTAAGAGAATAGAAAATTATTGCTTGACTCTAATGGAAAAACTGAAAATGAGATTCTTACATTGATACAGATAATAATATTCAAGAAAGGTGGTTAGAGTATAACCTATGGTATTGAACTAAAATTAGAGTAAACTATTGTGAATTCAGGATTGCCCACATACAGACACATATAAACACACACACACATACACACAAACACATTCATGTATACACACATACACATTTATACACACACAAACATACAGACATACCTATACACATATATCCTTACATACACATTGTCATACAACACAGTGGAGAGATTCAAAAACAACTATGCATGCCTCCACACGAACAGTAGTTCTGTGTACTAAACACACTAGGAGAAATGGCTTCCCAGGAGCAACAAATGGGGATCACATCAGATATTAGTCTTTATACACTATCCTTAAATAAAAGAACAAGGACCACTTGAGGGAAAAGAAAACTGATTCTAGGCAAACATGCCAAGGATAATAAAACATGACCCTGGACTTGTTTGCAGTGTCAGAAAGTACCCAAAACAAAGAAAAAGGATGGATAGCTTCACAGTGATGTTTAGCTAATGTACAAGATGCTTATGTGCCAAAGATGGGACAATTCAAATACATTTTTTTTATGAATCAGGATATAAAATCAAACACAAAATTAATAAATATCTATTTATTCTGTGAATTATTATGTATCTAAATAAATGAAATAGGAAGAAGAAAAGTATCCCATAAATATCCAACTAGTATATAACACAGATGTCTCCCTTTCAGGAAAATGAACATTTCTCTAGCTCTTGAGTATGAGATGTACATAGGCAACTCATTAATAAAGTAAAGAATGAATGACTTTCTGAAAAATTAGATGGATAAGAATTGTTTTACTGAGGTGATGATCAGTGTGACTAGAAGGAAGATATCAGGCACTCTTTACTTGGAGAACATTCTAGGAAATCATGAAATTTGCAAGCAAATGATTGGAAATAGAAAAGATCATCCTGAGTGAGGCAAGCCAGAGTAGAAAGACACACATGGTATATACTCACTTAATAGTGGATAGGAGCCTTATCATACAGAATAACCATATTAAAATCTACAGTCCTAAAAAGCTAAACAACAAGGAGGAACCTAGGGAAGAGGCTGAAATCTCACCCAGAAGTGCAAACAGGATAGACATCAGAAGTAGGAGAAGACAAGAAGACAAAGAACAGGACAGGAGCCTTCCACAGGGGGCTCTGAAAGATTCTACCCATCAGGGTATCTAAGGAGATACTGAGACTCATAGAAAAATTTGGGCAGAATGCATGAAACCTTATGGAAGAAGAGGGAGATAGAAAGACCTGGAGGGGTCAGGACCTCCACAAGAACAACAGAGCCAAAAGACCTGGGCACGAAGGGGGCAGTGGTGGCTGCAGAGACTGATGAATCAACCAAGGACCATGCCTGGAGAGGACCTAGGCTCCCTGCTCATATGCTGGTCAGTTTCTACGTGTGTCCGCTGGAGTAAGGTGATCAGGGACTGTCTCTGACATAAACTCAATGACAGGCTCTTTGATCACCTCTAGCTGGGAGGAGTGGGTACAGCCTTGCCAGGTTACACAGGAAGTCCTTCCGTATTAGTGGACGAGTTAAGAAGCATAGGGGTAGTAGAGGAAAGAGGGTGGGACTGGGAGGAAATGGAGGGAGCTACAGCCAGGATATAAAGTGAACAAATTGTAATAAATAAATAAATTTTAAAAAATGTCACCCACACCAAAGTTCCTCAATTTTTCCAAAATCATGAACAAAAGAACAACTGAGAAATTGCCACAAACCAGACAAATTAAGGTGTGAAAATTAAATGGAGAATGATTTTCTTGATAGGATCCTGAAAAAAAAAAAATATATATATATATACATATGATTGACACACAAAAAGGGTGAAACTAAAAAGTCTGGAATTTCACAAAGAATCAGATATGCAGTTAAATAAGACAACCAGACTAGGTATATATCCTCATATCAAGGCTGAGTCGGGCAGCCTAGTGTGTGTGTGGTGGGAGGGGGGGGGGGCAGGTCCAGGCAAAAAAGTCAAAGACACCACCACTCCCATTGTTAGGTGTCCAGCAAAGCCCCAAAGCTAAAGCACCACAGTGAGTGTGCAGAGGGACCTGTGCAGACCTGTGGTTGTGACTTCAGTCTCTGTGAGCTCCTGTGAGCCCTGATTAGTCGATTCTGTGAGCTCCAGTCCAGGGAGGGTTGCTTATTATTGGCTTGCTTCCTCTGGCTTGCTCAGCCTGTTTTCCTGTAGAATCCAGGATGACCGTGAAAATGGCAGCACTCACAATGGTGTTGCTAAGCCCTCCCAACTGATCACTAATTGAAAAAAACTGGATCACATGGAGGCATTTTTAACTGAGACGTTTTCTTTTCTGATGACTCTATCTAGTGTCAAGTTGACATACAAAACCAACCAGTACAGGGTCCTTGATCAAAAGAATAAGTTGTGTAAATTTGTGAAACAAATTGTGTAAATTTGTGGAACAGCATTCTAAGGAGTGTTGTATAGCGCTCACCAAAAGTAGTTTCTCAGTAAATGTTCATGTAAAGGGAAGAAACCGAAGGGATCTGGACAGTTTACGTTATACCTACCCAAAGCGTGTGTCCCTGTTCTATTCCCTATAATTGCTTTTCCAAGCTAATCGTCTCCTTTCGAGCAGTGGTAGCTCTTACTCTATTTACTATGCCAGAGAAGGCATGTCCCTCATCTTAACAAACTTCACAGTAACTTAACCTATAATTATTGTATGAGACAGTTGGCTGCCGCTTGTTCTTGCTTCATCTTGTAAGCAAGCCATGCTAAAGCAGGGCGACTGCGTCTTACTTCAGGCCTCTCCAGGGTTGACTACAGTGAAACTCAGCAACTCCTTCAGACGGTATCAAATAACAAAATGAACATGATTAAATATTTTTTAAAGAAAAACAAATTTAAATTATGGGTTGTAATGCAAAATTTTTTCACTGTTCTTTAAATACTCTTTCTTATCAGGCAGCAATACCTGTTTGCTTTGCACAAATTTTCTGTTAATAATTCTACAGTGGAATAAAAAAACAACAACTTTTGCTATTCCCCTAAATTATTTATTATTTCATTTAATAAATAAAACAAGGATTTGTGGGAAGCAATTCCAGTGCAGTAGAGATCATTTGGATCATTTGGGGAAAATCCTGTTTTTTCATTATTATATCACATTGTGTCCACACATGCACTACTCCATATTTGGCCTGATAGTCATAACTACATCAATACATTTATAATTGAGTTTACAGTCAGTGCACATGTTAAAGAAAAATATGTTTGCAAGTTGAACCACTTGTTTAAATAAATCATTAAGTGCAGCTAGGAGTGAAAGGCAAGTGAATCTCTTTGAGTATGAGGCTACCCTAATTTACATAGTAATCTCCAAGCCTGGCAGAAAACATAATAAGACGCTGGTTTCATTTTTCTTTTCTTAATGAGCACTGAGTTATGTGTAGTTCAGCATCTAAGAAATTCTTACACATGGACAAAACCTTGGAATTAATTCACAAAACTAATGTTGGGCTCCTCATGTAAGCCAGACAACCATCAAGGTCCTGGTAATGGATAGGGCAGTAAACTTTTGACTCATATGTAACTGGTACCCTCAAATTAAAAAGTAGTGTAATGTAGATTAGAAATCTACACTGGATGATAGCTAAACTGGATAGAGACAACTTCTAAGAAAAAGAAAAAAAAAAACAATTATATAGGACAGATTCACAACAGTACATCTGTGGGATGTAGGGTTGGTGAAGATCTTCTCACACAGTCCATAGACTGTCATTTTGTTCTGACTATAGTGTCCTTTGCTTTAGAGAAGATTTTAAGTTTCATGAGGTTTCCTTTACTGATTATTTATCTTAGAGCCTGTGATGTTGGTGATCTGTTCAGGAAGTTGTCTCCTGTGCCAATGAGTTCCAGGCTCTTCCCCAATCTTTCTTCCAAAAGATTTAGTGTGTCTGGTTTTATTTTAAGTTCTTTGCTCTACTTGTACTTTACTTTAGTGAAGGGTAATAAATATAGATCTATTTGCATTTTTCTACATGGAGACATCTTCAACAACAACCATTTGTTGAAGATACTTTCTTTTTTCCATTCTATGGTTTTGGCTTCTTTGTCAAAAATCAAGTATCCAGAGGTGTGTGGGTTTATTTCTGGGTCATCGATTCAATTCCATTGATCCACCAGTCTATTTCTATGGCAGTGCCATGCCATTTTTATTGCTATTGCTCTATAGTACACCTTGAGATCAGGATAGAGATACCTCCAGAAGTTCTTACATTGCACTGGATTGATTTTGCTATTCTGGGTTTTTTGTTTTTCCATACTAAATTGAGGATTATTCTTTCATGGTCTGTAAAAAAATATGTGTTGGTATTTTAATAGATATTGCATTTAATCTATAAATTGCTTTTGGTAGAATGGTCATTTTCACTACGTTAATCTTACTAATCCAGGAGCATGGGAGACTTTTCCATCTTCTAATATCTTTGATTTCTTTCTTCAGACACTTGAATTTATTTTCACATTGGTCTTTCACTTGCTTGGTTAGAGTCACACCAGGGTACTTTATGTTATTAGTGACTGTGAAGGGTGTTGTTTCTCTAATTTCTTTCTCAGCCAGTTTGTCTTTTGTATACAGGAAGGCTTCAGATTTTTTTTTTTAGTTAATATTATATCCAGCCACTTTGCTGAATGTATTTTTCAGCTAAAGGAGTTCTCTGGTAGAATTGTTTTGGATCACTTTTGTATAGTATAATATCATCTGTGAATAGTGATACTTTGACTTCTTCCTTTCTGATTGTCTCTCCTTGATCGCCTTTAATTCTCTTATTGCTCTAGCTAGGACTTCAAGGACTGTGTTGAAGAGATAAGAAGAAAGTGGGCAGCCTCGCCTTGTTCTTGATTTCAGGATAATTGATTTAAGTTTCTCTCCATTTAGTTTGATATTGGCTATAGTCTTGCTCTATATTGCTTCTACAATGTTTGGGTATGTGTCTTGTATTCCTGATCTCTCCAAAACTTTAAACATGAACCGGTGTTGGATTTTATCAAATGTTTTTTCAGCATCTAAGGAGACGATCATGTGTTGTTGTTGTTGTTGTATTTTTTTTCTTTCAGTTTGTTTATATGGTGTATTATATTGCTGGATTTTCATATGTTGAAACACCACTGCATACCTGGGTTGAAGCCTACTTAGCCATAGTGGATGATATCCTTAACGTGTTCTTGTAGTTTGCGAATATTTTATTGAGTATTTTTGTGTCAATGTTTATAAGCAATATTGGTATGGAGTTTTCTTTTTTTTTTTTTCTATGTGTAGTTTAGGTATCAAGGTGAATGTAGCCTCACAGAATTTAAGGCAGCAGGAAACTTGGTCAGTAGGCCACTTGGCATGAATACTTAGAAAACAGACAGAAAGGAATTCATGCTCCTCCTCACACCCCTTTATTTATAGAGTTGAGGATCCCATGCAGGCGATGTTTCTACCCACAGTGTGTGAATTCTTCAACCTCCATAAATTCAGTCAAGATAGTCACTTACAGGCATGTCCATAGGACCTTCTCCTTGAGTCTATATTTTGTTAAGTTGATAGTTACACTGATTCACTGTATCAAACCTCTACAGAGTAATATGGTTTCTACATGATTTCTTTCATTATACAGAAGATAATACCTTTCTCAGCCATCCAGAGTGCAAAACTGAAAACACATTATGCAAGAAAAACAAAATATAAGCACATTTTATAAAAATAGGAGTAGAACTCCTAAAAATAGAAAACATGTTTCACCTACATTCAACTTACAATCTGCTCATTAATGTTTCCAGGGTGCAAGTTTTAATAGTTCTAGTGAGACTAGGTTCATAAATAATCATCATGAATTCTCCACTGAGTATCTCAGGTTCTATTCATGGTATATATGTCTCACTCCATCAGTGTCTTTAGCGATAAAAATACAGATTATAAGACATCAAACATTATGTGGATATAAATAGTTAAATGCCATAAAATCTGATTTACTGCAAATTTAACCTGCTTTAAAATATTACCTTTGAGCTCTGCTTTGCTGATAATTCGCAAGTGTATTAAACACATAAAACATATATAATTGACTAGCACGCTTATAATAGTTTATCATTATTCTACATTAGTCTATATTTCCCTACATTTACTATATCAGATGTAAAACATAACATGAGTGCAATTTTATTCAATTTCTTGTCACTTCTGAACAAGCATATTATACAGGGAAAAAGAAAATATTTCTTATGAAGAATAAAGAGTCACAATATCCAAGTTTGATGTTACAAACTCAGTTTATCAAGCTTATCACAGATGATTCACCTCTGGGCAGACTTCCAGGACATTTCTCTAATGTATAGAAATAGTCTCATGGTGATTAATGTAAACTCTTAACAATGCAATGTGCTTATAAATTGGAAATCATGAATATGCATTTTAAATGGAAATTGAATAACCATAATATTGTAACAGCTGTTTTATAATATATATATATATATATATATCAGAAACTTCTAATAGTGAAATAGATGTTTCATTTCCTACAGAACAGAAACATTATGCTAAAGTTATGATAATCCATGAAGTCTTACAAAGCAGTTAATCACAGAAACTTCCATTGATAGAAAGAAACCTAAAAAGGAAAAAAAGAATTCTCTCTTCCATTTCATTCAGTGTTCACACCATTTTTGAAAAACATGATGAGAAGGGAAAAGGTATTTGAAATTTGAACTGTGTAATAACAAGCAACACCCAAGAAAAAAATAAATTTATATTTAAGCCATTCTAGGTAACATAAATGCATCTTTGTTCGCACAAATTTCTGATAATAGGTGACAATATAAAAACTTAACCTGTTTTAATCTAAAAATGATTCTTTGAAATATTCTTCACAATAACATTGATGCAAAACATGGTGAATTTCTTTAATCACTGTTGAGTAAAACATATAGGCAGATCCTTAAAATGCAGCCACTCTTCATGTGATCTAATAGACTAAGATCAGAAGGAAGGGGAGGAGGACCTCCTCTATCAGTGGGCTTGGGGAGGGGCATGCATGAAGAAGAGGGAGGAAAGGTGGGACCAGAAAGGGAGGAGGGAGGGGCTTATGGGGGGATACAAAGTGAATAAAGTGTAATTAATAAAATAAAATAAAAAAGCTGTGGTGGTACATGCCTGTAATTCCAGCACTTGAGAGGTAGAGGCAGGGAGATCTCTGTGAGTTCATGACCAGCCTCATCTACAAAGTGAGTCTACGACAGCGAAAGACACACAGAAAAATTCTGTCTCAACCCCCCTCAACAAACAAACAAACAAACAAAAAATAATCTAGTGCCTTATAAGCCTTATTCTTCTCCAAAAACACCAAGCATGAATGGATTCCTATTGTACATGATGAAAGGAGAAAACAAACTCCCATAAGTTAGTTTCTAATGGCCACACATGTGTCAGAGTTGTGGCTGTGCATACATACACACACACTCACACTGGTACACTAACATTAAAGAAAGTAAGGAAGAAAGACAGAACAGATAGACAGATGGATGATATCATGATCTTTATGTTAACACCTCTTAACTGGGATTCCTATATTTTCCCTTCCTTTATAGTTAAGGTATTTTATTTTAATTGCCTACAGACTAATGTATTTAACAAATTACTTATTTATAAATTTATTCAAGATTGCCAAAATTACAAATAGAATCCTATCAGCTGAAAATACTACCAAAGATAATATTTATTTAGCAATAATGCCTAATTTGCTTCCTCTTAAAAACCTCAGCATTACATCTGCACAGGGTTTCTAGGTTATCTCCATGCCTTGTACTTGGCTGGAGTATGGGTCTCTGGGAAGACCCCTGTGTTCAAATCTTCTGGTTCTGTTGCTCTCCTTGTGGAGTTCCTGTCCTCTCCATAACCTACTATTTCCCACTTCTTACATAAGATTCCATGCACGCTGTCCAACAGTTGGCCATAAAGTCTCAGCATCTGCTTTGACAGTCTGCAGGGCAGTCTTTCAGAGGCCCTCTGTGGTAGGTTCCTAGGTTGTTTCCTGCTTTCTTCTTCTTCTGATGTCTATTCATGGAGATAACCTAGAACTCCTGCACAGATGTAGCCCATGGCAATTCAGTGTCCAAGTGAGTTACATAGTAATGGGAAAAGGGATTGCCTCTGCCACAATCTGATTGGCCTGCTCTTTGATCACCTCACCGAGGGGAGAGCAGTCTTACCAGGCCACAGAAGATGACAATGCAGCCACTCCTGATGTGATCTGATAGACTAAGATCAGAAGGAAGAAGAGGAGGACCTCCCCTATCAGTGGACTTGGGAAGGGGCATGCGTGAAGATGGGGGAGGGAGGGTGGGATCCGCAGGGGAGGAGGGAGGGGCTTTTGAAAAGTTTCAAAGTGAATGAAGTGTAAAAAAAATAATAATTAAAAAAAAGACATTAAAAAAAACCTCAGCATTAAATAAAACCATTTTTTTACTAGTGTAGTTTAATTTTATCACATGTACAAGCTGTATTTTTCTTTAATTTAGCCTCTATAATCAAAATAATTTTTAAATTAATTAATTAGTTAATTAATTAATTATAGTTTATTCACTTTGTATCCTAGCTGTAGCCCCCTCCCTCATCTCCTCCCTCTTCTTCTCCTATGCTACTGCCCTAGTCCAATGATAGGGGAGCTCCTCCTCCCCTTCCATCTAACCCTAGTCTATCAGGTCTCATCAGGACTGGCTGCATTGTCTTCCTCTGTGGCCTAGTAAGACTGCTCCCCCCTCAAGGGGAGGTGATCAAAGAGCCAACCCCTGAGCTCATGTCAGAGACAGTCCCTGTTCCCATTACTAGGGAATCCCTCTTGAACATTGAGCTGCCATGACTGATAAACACAATCAGCCAAGTGGCAGGATACAAAATTAATTCAATAATCATTTTTTATTTCAGTGAATATTTATTTTAATTTATAAGTATATATTAAGCTTTCTCTATAATCGATGTTTTGTTGTACATTACAGGTATTTTATTTTCAGAATGGGCTTTCTTGTGTGTGAGAGTGTAGATAGTTGCTTAAGACATTCTATATTAATTTGTAGTAGACTTCTTTTATGTTTGTAAATATTTTAGTATTTTTTTTCTATTTTCAGTGACAGTTTCATCATAATGAATTCAGCATGATTTGTTCTTTAGTTTTTGTTTTATTTAAAACTGCAACATATTATTCTAACTTGGTTTTTATTACCTTATCAGTACTTGCATTTACACTAAAACCATAAACATTTTATTTCAGCTTTGTCAATTACCCATTGATTCCTGTGCTACTGGTAAGATTTATCAATTATTGCAGCTCACAATATCTATTTAGGATCTGGAATTCCATCCTCAATGATCTTTATTTGAAATCACTAATGTTACTTTCTTAATCACTTTATTTCAATGGTATTCATTGAAATGTAAAGTAATCTTAAAAGAACATTTTATTATCATTTTTGATTGTTGCAATTTGCATTTATGTGTGTTTGATGTGAGTGTGGATATCCCTCAGAACCTCTGCAGCTATCAGAGAATTTTCTCATTCTCTGGGTTCCAGACATAGACCTCAGATCACCAAGCTTGAGGAATAAGAGCTTTGATCCCTTTGAACCATCTTTTCCACTCTAATAATTACATATTCCTAGGAGATACAAACTCAAAGCAAACTCCCTGATCTTCCACCACAATCTTCATTCCCTCTTTCAAAATCTTCTCAGAGTCTCAGATATTGGAGTGTTTTGTAGAGATGTCTGTTGGGACAGGCCTCCACAAGGCTGAATTTTGATTGATTGTAGTTTGCTGTAGTGTTTTCAGTCTGTTGCAAAAAGAAATTTTCTCGATGAGAGGTGAAGACTACATTTATCTGTGGTTATAAGGAGAAAAATGTATAAATTGTTATTAAGAATCCCCAGGAAAGAATACAACAACTGAATCTCCAACGCCAAATGGTCAACCCTGAAAACATACATACAAGTAATATTATATGAAATAAACTTTATAGAGAGAAATATATAGAGAGAAATATAGAAATGCATATGCATAAATATGCATAGATAACAACTAGTCAAAACAGAAGCAACAAATTTGAAAAAAATAATAAAAGTTGTATGAGAGAGTTTGAGGAAGGAAAATGATGAGAATAATGTCATTAAATTATAATCTCAATCTTTGTTAAATGATTAAAATAAAATTTTACACTCTGTTGTTTGATGAAACATCTCTTAATTATGCCATTTATCTATCCCTCTACATATCAGCTATCACTGCTCTAGCTATGTATACACACACACACACACACACACACACACACACACCTTTAAATTGACAAAAATATTCATGTGTATGTACTTTCTCTAAATAGAAACGTTTGGCCCTGAAAAAAAAGAATTTGAATCCTCAGAAAGCTAAGGCAAGTTACAACCCTCAAGAAACTTAGACTGTTACAAATTATAAGACCTACCCTTACCCCACCCTCAGGTTATAAGAATGGTAAACAATTTTACATAGTGCTCCTGGGACACACTTTTGTGAGTTGACACGCATGAATTGTTGGGCATTTGTGTGTCAAAGCTACCGTTGAGTAACACATACTCATGTAAGTAAATTTTCATCTCTTTTCCCTTTAAATAATAAGGAATTCAATGAGCCAAGATAGACTTGGGTGCAATTGTTTCTTTGATCTGTAATTGGTTCCTGACTGGAGCCAATGAACATTTGCTCACATCTCAGAAGATAAAGCAACACAATAGGTTTTATGTAAATTTGTTCGCACCAAAACTTGGGTCAAGTAAAAAATGACAATATTCATTTATGTAATCAATTCAGGAGAATATTCACTTATATAATCATTTCAGCAATAGTTAAATATACTTGAAATACAATAATTTAACTATCTCAAAGCTATGTAAAATATTGCTTACTTAAAATATACAGAAATGGCTTAGAGCTAAGAAAAGTAGAAATACTAGATTAAAATAAGTAATAAAATTTTTAATAAAAATAAATGTTAACCTTACAAAATTTGTTTCACTGCAGACCAAACAAGTCAATGAGTGGAAATGGGGAGAGATGAATAAAGAAGAACTTTATTATGAATACCAGCATGTTGAAAAAGGCAAGTTCTACCGGGGTTCCAAGATGGCAGCTACCAGTGCACACCATATCTGAAGGGCACAGGATACAAAACTATGAAATTTATGTGTGGAGAAGCAACTGAAGCCAGAACATCAACATAGAGGCTTTCTGGGTGAGAGGGGACAATACAAGAGCTGTGACAGTTTGAATCCAGGTCACCTGTGGAAATCTCTGGGGACTGAGAGTGGAGATTTTTCAACCCCTTGCACCTACCCTTTCCCCAAGCACAAGTATTCCTGCTTGGCAAGGCACCTGGCAGAGGTCTCAGCCTCAAGCACTGAGACTGCTTGGATAAGTCTGCAGTGATTGTCCTAAGAACAAGCCTCTGTGCTCAGTGATAGAAAAGGCACAGGCGAGCCTCCTAGAAGGTAGAGGCAACTGAAGCTGCAGAGGAGCAGGGTTGGTCCAAGTATAAACTTCCACTTGCTCAATGACTGAAAAGGAACAGTTGAGGATCCCAGAGCTGAAAAGGAACAGTTGAGGATCCCAGAGCTACTGCTGGGGCGGGACAGCAGCTAGTACAAACAGGAGCCTCCATGTGCTCTGTGTCTGAGGCTACAGAGGCATATCTGCCTTGCAGCCAAACAGGACACCACTGAGCTGATGGATCTTCTCCACTCTAATTTGTCCCTGAGGGCCCAAATCTGAGAGTAGAGAAGAGGAGGATTGTGGAGAGCCGAGGTTCAGACGCCATTACAAGATGGCGCCAGCATCCAGTCTCTGTACTGGTAACAACCTCTAAGAGCACATGTGCGAGTTGCAAAAGCGCGCCAAACCACTGCCCCACCCCGAGCCATCAGACAGATAATGAGTAAGCAGCCAATCAGGGTATGACACGTCACTCCACGTCACTTAAGTGCGATCAGGGCTTATTTAAGCAGCACCA
>REGO01000566.1:937514-959638 GCA_010120015.1 Rhombomys opimus
AAAAAAAGAAAAAATTTTAATTCCAAAAACAAAAACAAAAACATATGTAGGTCATAATTAGATAAAGGCATTCTGTAAGTTGCATATTCACTTGTCATTTATTAATCAAGTATCTGGGCTCTGCTTTCACCTAAGAGGTCCAAAATTTGAAATTTAATTCCTGAGGCAACATAACTGTCGTTCTGGGTATGAGTTTAGACAAAGGATTGGGCAAGTTGAGACATACCTGCTCTGTTGCAGAAAACTAACCAGGCTTGCACTTGACAGATACCATTGCCAGGCAACCCACCAAGATAGCCCCTAGCTGGTGACCAGGGTCACATAGCCCTGCTACTAAAAAAAAAAAGACAAAACACAAGATGTGCTAATTTTTCCCCCTCCCTAACAGGAACAGATATCCCAAAGGTTCCAGATGGGCCAGAATCTTTATGGCCTTGGTGTCTAAAATAGACCAAGGAGCCTTGGAAAAGGCTTAGAAATTATGAGCTTGTGGTTTTGCCCTTTAAAAACTCTGTTCCCCCAGACCTCAGGGCTGCATACCTCTTAGGCAACTTGCAGCCCAACCTCGAGCTTGTATCAAATAAACCCTCATGTGTTTGCAGTGGAGTTAATTCCTGGTGGTCTTTGGGAGTCTCAGGAACAAGACATAATACACCAAGGTATTTAGAATGTATAGGTGGAATAAATATCTTTACAAAGCTCTGTAAAGGGTTTATGGTCATCTTCTGAAGATAAAATATGACAGGAATTGAGCTCCTGCCTTATTAGGAATAATGGGGACTGAGGCTAATGGCACTTCAACCGTTACCGTAGGAAAGAGTAATAGAAGGCTTTGTTTTTCAAGATGGTAAATTTATCAAGGACTGAAGAAATACAATATATGAAAAAAAAGAACAGAGATGATGCTTAGCATATGTAATCAGAAAAAAATGAAGCTATGATAAAAAGTCCAACTTGATTAGCCATAATGAAGTTAAGGCATTATATAATATATATATATATATTATATTATATTATATTATATTATATTATATTATATTATATTATATTATATTATATTATAACACCCAGAATTAGAAATGAGTCAATATGTCCTAGACACCAAGTGGCAACTTCTGGTTTTTATGACACTGTCATTTTAAATAAAGAAAAAAGCAGAGTATTCCAAAAAGCCTGTTGTTCTATTCACTCAGAAAATGATATCACTACAACAAGTTCAGAAATGAAAATCAATAGCAATTTGACTTCATGTAGCAAAACATGGCTTTACTGCCTTTCAGCTATATCAACTCTCCCTTTTTGATCACATGTAGACTGAATACAAAACTAACTGGACAACACAGAGAACATCAGTAATTCATCATTCTTTCTATTTTTGTAACCAGGTAGAGATTTAAGCATAAACCTCTATAGTAAACAAGTAAATTATTGGGTCATAAACTATCTTCAATTTCAATATATGATAGTGAGAGGATCCAGGACCATCAGAGGCACAATAGAAAAAAATATTACTATATAATATCTTGCTCATTCACAGGAATTTTTTTCTTAACTATGTTCCAATTTCTGCAACATGTGAAATGTGTCCTTCATCTGTCACCCCACATTTTTGAATTAAACCCTTGAGAATTTCAAACACTATATTTTGATCATATTTACCTCACTCCAACTCCTTCAATATTCACAAACTCTTCTACCTTTTCAATTCTGTGTTTTCACTTTTTCAAACCCATCAAGCCTAATTTGTACTGCTCACTGACTTTTGGGTTCCCTTTCCACTCTTATTCAGGCATGAAATCTGTAATGCATATACTGTGAGCAGGGGAAGGGTGATGCCATGATGTCTTTAAACTGGCAGCTGACATAATCTGAATCTTACCTAAACTTAAGGTTTTCTTTAAAATTCTACAATAATGTCCAATTAAAAAGAGACTACCAGAGTTCCTACTGTGAAAGGGGCATGGAAGGAGAACAGTAAGGGAGAGTGGGGTTGGGAGGGGAAGAGAGGGAGGCTACAGATGGGATACAAAGTGAATAAACTATAATTAATAAATAAATAAATATATTTTTTAAAAAAGACAAACTGCAGCTGATTCTATAAAAAGAGTCCAATTTCATCCCAATGAAGATATTTTAATCTCTCTACTCCTGAATACCTTGATCTCTCTTAACAAGTGCTGTGCCTTTCTCTACCTAAATCATTTTTTCCCTCAATCAAGTTGTGCCTGCGTCTAAATATTTTTGACGTAGTTTTATTTCCAAAACTGACTCAGAGGCTTCCTTACGTCCAGTGCTAACAGCATACCTTGTAAAATGTGTACCTATATTTATTTACACTCAATAGCCTACTCTTTGATCACCTCACCCTGGGGCGGGGTGCTGCTTTGCCAGACCACAGAGGAAGATGATGCAGCCAGCCTTGATGAGACCTGATCGGCTAGGGTCAAATAGCAGGGGAGAAGGTCCTCTCCTATCAGGGGACTAGGGAAAGAGCATAGGGAGAGAAGAGGAAGGCTGGGTGGGACTGGGAGGAGACAAAGGAGGGGGCTGCAGTGGGGATATAAAGTGAATAAATTGTAATAAAGAAAGAAAAAGAAAGAAAGAAGAAAGAAAGAAAGAAAGAAAGAAAGAAAGAAAGAAAGAAAGAAAGAAAGAAAGAAAGAAAGAAAGAAAGAAAAACTGCACTTAAAAAAAAAAGTTTGAAGACATTCCAAAGCATTTTCCAGAGGAGCTGGTCTCTAAAAAAAAAAAATCTGGAATCCCGAATCCCGTAATCCCTTACATGTCTATTAACATATGTACACATTATGGAAAAATTGCCAGTTCTGGTGACTGCCTGAGTAGATTTCCTTTTTACTTTATCTTAACATTTTTCTAATTGTTATTAGCTAATTATCAATGAAGATAAGAAAAACTAAATGCTTATTGTACATTTGTATAAACTCTCTTGGTAAATGTTTGCTCATTTCTAATGAGTATTTTCTTTTAGTCTATAATTTCTTGGTGATTTTCAGGTTTCCTCATTTTTTACAACACAGGTATTTGTTGTATGTATCTAAAATATTCTCTTTTATGGCATGGCTTGGCTGTTTACCATGCTACTTATGCTGTTGAGAAATGGGATTTCTTCATCATTTATCAATAATTTCATTCCTAGTCATGCTTTATGATTTACAAATCAACACTAATGGGGTCTTTTTTACTTTATTTCTTATTGATGCTTATCACTTTATCTCATACTTTTAGATTTAATCCACCTAGTATATTAATTGTAAGGAATGAGAAGTGAGAACCAAAGAGTTTTTTGTCGGGAGCCATGACTCCAGTGGCCTGCTTTGATATTTAAATCTCAGCGGAGAGATGGCTTTTAGGAGGCCTTTACTAATGGCAGAGGAGAACTTGCAAGTCCATCTCCTTTTGTTTGTGACAGCAGGTGGGATAGCTTGTGAGGGTCACACCTCTTCCTCAGGCTCCTTGTGCAAATTAACCTATTGTTCTGAGATGTTTTACTGGCTGAAAGTAACTCCTCAAAAAGTAAAGTGGTCAGAAGGCTGGAGGCAGAGGAGGAGGCAGAGACTTGAGGCTTGCTGCTGGCATGCTTGCTGCAGCAGCGTGCCTTTTGCTGTGGCTGTCCAGTCTGGATCTTTAAAAAAGTTTCCTCTGTGCTGTGTGTTTATTTTATTAATATTAATCCTCACTCCCGACTCAAGAACCTTTTGACTCTGCTGGCTGGCTCCGGCAGTTTTTATATTCCACATCTAGGAATCAAATGTTATTGGTTTATCATCTTTTTCACTGCTTTAAGAATTTGATTGTTATGTGTTTATGTGCTATTTTTAAGACTGGTTTTGCTTTTGTCTGTTCATGTGCTTGTGCATGTGTGTATGCATGTGTGTGTGTGTGTGTGTGTGTGTGTGTGTATGAGCATGTATTCTTTTGGGCCTGTGAGCCTGTATGTGGGTATGCCATTGTATGAGTGCCCCTGAAAGCCAGGGTTGATGTTGAATGCTCAATGGTACAGATGGTTGTGAGTCACAGGACTAAGGGACTGGGAACTACACTGGAATCCTCTGCAAGAACAGGGATTGGATTTAATTGCTGAAAAATCTCTCTCTCTCTTTTGTTTTTGAGACCTTTGTTTTTGTACTCAAATTCTAATGCATTATAGAGTTTGCTTAGTCTTACTACAATAACTTTTGATTAGAACTCTTCATATCTAATAGAACAAGTACTTTTGCTTTTTAAAGTAATTTCCTGAATGGGACAGAAAGATTGTTCAGCAGGAAAAGGCACTTGCTGCCACACTTGATAACCTGATCTTAATGTTTAGAACTGAATGGTAAAAGAAGAGAACAAACTCTATCAAGTTTCCTTCTGACCAGCACACATAAATTATGGTAAATATGCATACACATGAGTAAGTGCACACACACATATAGGCACATAATATTTTAGTTGTTTTGAGTATGCCAAACTATGTATTTTGATCATACCCAAACCCTCACTCTTTTTTGTAACTCTTCCCAGATCTACTCCTTATTGGCTGATCCTACCAAACATTGTGTCTTTAAAATAACAAACCAAGGCCAACAGATTCCACTGATATATTCCAGCTTAATGGAAATCTTCTAGAGCTTAGTCATCACTCTGGACAGCCACAATCTTAATGAAAGCTGACTCTTCCTTCTCCAGAGGCTACCAACTGCCACAGCCTCTCCAATTACAGGTAAAGGCTCAACTCTTTCACCACTCTATGATAAAATGTTGGCTTTCTTAACTCTATGCAGATCTTGCGCAGACAACCACAGCTGCTGTGAGTTCAAAAATACAGCAGTCGTATCTAGAAGATAGAATTTCACTCTTCCAATCCTCTGGCTCTTGAATTCTTATTTCTCTCTATTCCTTGTTTTTAATAGCTGGGTATTATTCCATTGCATAAATGTACCACAATTTCTGTATCCATTCTTTGGTTGAGTAACATCTAGGTTGCGTACAGATCCTGGCTATTATGAATAAAGCTGCTATGAACGTAGTTGAACCAGTGTCCTTGTGGTATGGTGGAACATCTTTCAGGTATATGCCCAGGAGTGGTATAGCAGTTTATTATTATTGTTGTTGTTGTTGTTGTTGTTGTTTATAACTTATTCTCCTTTTACCGTAGTTGTAACCCCTCACTCATCTCCTGGTCCCACTGTTGCTCCCTTTTCCTCCCCTATCTCTCTCCCTTAGTCCACTGATAGGGGAAGTCCTCCTCACCTACTATCTGACTCTAGCCTATCAGGTCTCTTCAGGGCTGCATGGATCCTCTTCCTCTGTGGGCTGGCTAGGTTGTCCCAGCAGAGAGAAGTGATCAAGGAGTCTCTTCTACACTTACTAGAGGACCCACATGGAGACTGAGATGTCTATAAACTACATTTGAGCAGGGGGTATATGTTCTCTCTATGCAAGGTCTTTAGCTGAAAGATAATTTCAGACTAATCTCTCTTATGACCACTGATACAAAAATATTCAATAAAAAACTCATAAACTGAATCCAGGAACACACCAAAGATATCATCTACCATGTCCAGGTAGGCTTCATCCCAGGCCTGCAGGGGTGGTTCAATATATGGAAATCCATCAGTGTAATCCATCATATAAACAAACTGAAAGAAAAAAAAAAAACACTACATGATCATCTCCTTAGATCCTGAAAAAGCATTTGACAAAATCAAACATCCTTTCATAGCTGAGTGTTCAGGTAGGGCTATTCCCAGTTTTCTGAGAAAATACCAGATTTGATTTCCAAAGTGGTTGTACAACACCAGCAATGAAAGAGGGTTCTCCTTTCTCCACATCCTTTCTAGCATGTGTTGTCACTTGAGGTTTTGATACTAGCCATTCTGATGTGTGTAAGATGGAATCTTACAATCATTTTGGTTTGCATTTCCCTTTTAATATTTTTCTTTTGTTCTGTATATTTAGTATTTTGATTAAGAGGAATTTCTTTTCTGGTCTAGTCTATTTGGTGCTCTCTAATCCTCTTGAATGTTTAAAGTTGGGAAAATTTCTTCTAAGATTTTCTTGAAAATATTTTTTGGACCTTGGAGCATGGAATCTTCTTTTTCATATATTACTATTATTCTTAGGTGTTGTCTTTTTATGGCATCCTTGATTTCTTAGATGTTTTGTGTCAGGAGCTTTTCCATTTTTATGTTTTGAGAGATGTATCAATTTCTTCAATTTATCCTCAACACCTAAGGTTCTCTCCCCTATCTCTATTATTCTGTTGGTGAAGCTTAGCTTTGTGGTTCTTGATCTCTTCAGTATATGCTTGTGAGTGTAGACTTCCAGATCCAGGGACCCTCCACTCTAGCAGCCAGACATCCCTTGTATCCTTCCTGCTTTGTTAAAGGCAGCATCAGGATCCCAAGGACAGCAGTCCCAGACTCCAAACCACAGTTCTGCTTGCCACCCTGTAGAGGCCAGGTGAACAATACAGTCACGTAGATTCCAGATCCAAGATGGTAAACCCAGACAAATTTGAGTTCCAGGAGCATAGTTTTGGACAGGCCTGTAAGCCACAGCCCCGCTCCCTTCTGTGTCATTATAGCCACCAGCATCTAGAGCCCCTTGGAGTATGTGCACCTGTAACCTGCTTTTGGGGATTCTGCACACGCCTGCCCTCTGACCTTCAACAAACCTGCCTATGCCAGAGCCTGCACCATGCCCTCCAAGACACTTGTATCCGAATCTCCAGCACTCATTCCTCAGCTCTACTCTTCTTCCTGAAGAATGCTTCAGACTCTAAAGACAGGCAGATCCACTCTTTGGTGGAGGTTCCAGGAACAAACACCCAAGGCTACTGACAACCGGATGGCTTAAGGCTTCCAGAAGAACACAATAAACAGAAACCAAGATATCATAGCTCCACCAGAACCGCCCCCCCAACAATGGCTATTTTAATGCAGCTGAAACACAGGAAAGTGACATCAAATCTATGTGTATCCAGTTATTACCGACACATAAAGACGAAACTAAAAAAATTCTCTCAGAGAATCACAGGCAAATAAAACCAAATAGAAGCTATCATAGACAGACAAGAAAACAAAGTTTTTAAATTCATATTAATTTATAATGAAATATGATGTTTCATTACTCTATTACATTATAAACTAAATACATTAATATTAACAAGACAGAAAATAATTGTGGAATCCTGTTTCTTTTGTTTTATTTTGGTATGTGTGTGTGAGTTCATGCATACAGTGTCACTGGGTACAGGTGAAGAAGAATTTAGTAGAGCCAGTTCTCTCTTTCCACCATATGGCTGCACAGAATTAAGCTCATGTTTTCAGGCCAGGATATAAGTTTACTTACCCATTCAGCCAATTAATTAGTCCCTTTTTCTTCTCAAAAAGTCTCTCGGTCCTTGAAGATATTAGATAAGTGATTAGACAGATTTTAAAAAATGTATTCCTGTTAGGCTTGAGATTTGCATTTATAAACTGAGTCTGTTTGTTTCATGTTTACTAGAGTCCAGCACTTACTACTGTCTGTTTGCCTCACATTCCAGTGTAACAACTGAGATCAGAAAAGCAAAATCTACTTCTTCTTTGTTATTAAGAGTCCACCAAGGCAGAGATATAATTTAAAGATAGCCTAGGGTATTATTTTTTTAGGATTTTACTTTGCACATATTTTAAGATTTCCTCAGCCAAAAAAATAATATGCTACATTTTCCCCTTCAAATTAACTTAAGTTTTAACATAGTAGTTCAATGTGTGCAGCATACTTCTTAGTATAAACTATTAGTGATTTACATGGTACAGACTTTGAAAATATTTTATTTAAAATAATATAATTATTAAAGATGTTTCACATATATAGATAATTATTTAAAATCTACTTTACAGACTGAAATATTTTTAGTTACTTAATTTATTTATTTGCTTTCCATCTAGATCACAGTTTTCCCTCCCTCCTCTGCTCACAGTCTCTTCCTCTCACCTCCCTTATCTTATCCTCCAGTCCCTTTCTCCTGAAAAAAAAAAAAAAAGGAAGGCCCCCAGCAGATAGCAACCTGCTTTGGCATATCAAGATGCAGTCAGACTAGGCACATCTTCTCCTATTGAGGATAGACACTGAAGCCCATTTAAGGGAAAGGCATGCAAAAGAATCAGAGATAGTCCCTGCTCCTGCTGCTAGAAGTCCCACATGTCAGAGACAGTTCCTGTTCTCTTTACTAGGGAACCCACTTGGAGACTTACCTGCCATGGGCTACATCTGTGTAGGGGTTCTAGGTTTATCTCCATGCATAGTCCTTGGTTGGAGTATCAGTCTCAGAAAAGATCCCTGGGCCCAGATTTTTTGTTTCTGTTGCTCTCCTTGTGGAGCTCATGTCCCCTCCAGATCTTCCTTTCTCCCCCTTCTTTCATAAGATTTTCTGCACTCTGCCCAAAGCATAGCTATGAGTCTCAGCATCTCCTTTAGTCTCCAAGTTGGTTCCCTTGTAAAGGGAACAGGAACTGTCTCTGACATGAACTCAGTGGTTGGCTCTTTGATCACCTCCCCCTGAGCAGCATTACCAGGCCACAGAGGAAAACAATGCAGCCAGTACTGATGAGACATGATAGGTTAGGGTCCAAGGGAAAGAGAGCAGAACTTCCCCTATCAGTGGATTTTGGGAGGGGCATGGGAGGAGATGAGGGAGGGAGGGCGGATTGGGGGAGATGAGGTAAGGGGCTACAGCAGCTATACAAAGTGAGTAAACTGTAATTTATAAAAATATAAATATTTTTTTAAAAATTGAAAAAAAAAGTCCCACATGAAGACCCAGCTGCACAACTGCTGCAAATTTTCAGAGCCCCTAGGTCCATCCTAAGCATGCTTTCTCTTTGGCAGTTCATTCTCTATGGGCCCCTATGGGTCCAGGTTAAGTGATTCTACAGGGTTTCTCTTGGTTGACTTGAACTATCTGGCTCCTTCCAACCTTTATCCTCCTCTTCCACAGGATTCCCCAAGCTTTGCCTAATGTTTGGCTGGGGCTCTCTCCATCTCTTCCCATCATTTGCAAATCTATTTAGTTCCCTTCACATGTGGGAGCATACACTCTGCCTCCTCATGTAAGTACTGATACTGTAAACAAGTTCATGTTTGTAGTTTACTTAATGTCCTGGGTTTTGCCTCATTTTTACATTTTGTGTATTGATTGAAGATTTTGACAGCTAAAAGGTCCAGAAATTCTGGCAAACCTTTTATTTCTTTAAACATGGGAAGCTTGTGATACATATTGTGACAAAACCACATGCTTTAGGTAAATTCCATTAGGGAATTACGAATTTGAGTTCAGGGTTAAAATCTCTACATAGAGAGAGAGATATTTAATGCAAAAATATGGACAAAACCAACACATATGCTGATTAGTTATCAAAATAAGATCACAGGTTATTGTATTTTCCAAAGAGCAATGGTTCAAAGCTGACTAATTCAGTGTTTACAAAGACATTGTAGAAAATAACTATTGTGAGTAATAAGAATTTGTTGTGCTCTGGTGAAAGATAGGATGACAAAAAGTTTTATGATCATCTGACAAACTATACATGACAGTATTTAGAAGCATATGATTTTATTAAATTTTTCCTTGTACTCAAAGAAAAAAATCAAATCAAAAGAGTCTCAGAGATGGAGACGAAAATACAAAACAAAAATCTGTCTCTAGGGAAACAAGGAGAAGAGGAAAAGAGATTCAGAGTCATCCAACTCTGCGAATAACCTTGGAAAACAGTGGTAGGCTTTCCACTTCAACAAAATTCCTTGGAAGTTTCCAAAAAAAGCATTCTGCTTTCCCAGAATTAATTGTTAACTTAACATGGGATATAAGATGATGAAATTAGAAATATTTCATTATGTACAAAAATATATTTTTCACTAGAGTATTTTTCTTTCTGATTTTATAAATAGTAATTCAAGATGTCAATAATAGAAGTCATTTAGTGCCTAATATCAAATTGAAGGGTGCATTCTGTAGGTTCATTGCACATGATGAGAGAGACCTGATAGGCTTGGCTCAATTAGAAAGGGAGGAGGACCTCCCTTATCATTGGGCTAGGGGAGGGCAAAGGGGGGAGAAGAGGAAAGGAGAGTGGGATTGGGAGGAGACTAGGGAGAGGGCCACAGATTGAATAAATTGTAAAAGATGAAAAAATTTAGTATCTACACAGCATATGTGGTTGCTCCAAAGAGCTGTATAATCTTCAGAACTGCATACTCGTACTGAGCCTCCTTCCTTACCTTTGAAATGTATGTAGAAGCACTCCATATTTGATGACAGAACAGAACAGGCACCATGAGCAATCCTTTCGAATAAAATAAGATGTCATATTATTTAAAAAAATGAAAAAATTAAAAAAGTAGGAATCAGGACTGGGATGCATTAGAAAATAAAAAAATATAGTTGAGTTTCAGAACATTGTTTATCCACAGAAGAAAAAGCTGTTAGCTCTTTATTCTAACCTGGGTGGACTAATTCTTCCTTGGGCCACAGTCAGATTTTTATTCTGTAGCTATATGGATAGCTTTATTGAGACACGTGCATATTTATTCATTTAGGCATTGTTAAAAGATTATTTGGCACACAAAAGCAAATATTTAATACAGAAATTTTTAATGAAATTGTTTATTGATATTCTCTATAACAAAATTTTCTACCAAATTTGACATGATTTTATATATTCTGCTTTGCTTGCTTGGTAGATGTTTTCCACATTTTTAAAATATTCTGTGAACCTCATAAAGCAAAATATCGATTTGATTACCACTGGAGGGATTTAAGTTTTCCACAGAGAACATAGAATATTATTTTACATTTCCATTTGTCCTATTTCTTCATTAATAAGGTATATTTTTCTAAGCCACATATTTCTGATATTAATCAATGAAAATTAGGTTTAGAAAACACAAGAAGAGATACTATACATAACTGGTAGTATAGCTATACAACTTGAGGTGCTTTTCCTCTATTTTTACTTGTTTGACACGATCTTAGAAGATATGTAGAAGTTTAAAATGACAATGTTAAGAGAGCCTCTGGCCAAACCCTGTTGTTTTCCTTGTATTTATTTTGCTTTGGCTTCAATTTGTTATCCACTATATAATGTTACTTTCATGAAACATTATTTCATCTTGTTCAGAGTGATTTGATAGATTTGCTACTCTCATTTTTTAGGGGTATTTTTTTTGTAACTAAAGAATTAATATATAAAATATCAGCTTTCAGGCACTACATTGTTATGCCTTTTCTGAAGAAATACAACATCCTTCTTAAAAATAAATCAAGCTTTGTAAGAAATGTCATCTAAATTACATAAAATAAGAGCAGGAACAAAACAAAAATACAAATTATTAGACTAGTGTTTTGCTAAACATGATATTATGCTGACACAAAAAATAATATTATAACATATCTAAGAAATACATGTGCCACAATGTATGTGGTTTAGTCTGAATCTGTTAACTTTAAACCAACTGCTAATGATATGAACTGAAGATACAACCATGCTGAAATAGAGAGATTCCACTTTATGTTTGGTTTATGTTGTCTCTTTAAAGTGAAATGAAGAATGTAAAGATAATAGCCATATTTTCAATAGGTTTTGCAAAAGTATATATAATTGCATATTTGATTGTGGCATACAACTTAGAAAGAATATGAGGTAATAAGTGTTTCCAGTTTCTAAAGTGGAATTTCCAAACAGCATTGTATACTTAGTAGAATTTGAGCAGATCTTCTCTGTCTTCCAGTCCTATCTCTTTAAGTGTGCATTAAAAATGTCTCAGATTCATGTGTGGGAAAGAGAACATGTGACATCACATGGAGGGAGTCTCTGTCTCTGAAAGAGTAAATTGGATTAAAAGAGACCATAAAGCAGTGGATGTCTACGGTGCTGTTAGTTTTATGTCAACTTAGCATAACATACAGTCATCTGAAAGAAGGGAACTTCGTTTTAGAAAATACCTCTGTACAACTGGGCAGTAAGCAAGCCTGTAAGGCATTTTCATAATTAGTGGTTGAGATTGTTGTGGGATGGTTCAGTCCATTGAGAGTGGTGTCATCCCTGGGCTGGTGACCTTCAGTTCTATAATAGAGCAACCTGAACAAGAAACAAGGAGCAAGCAGGTAAGACACACTCTTCCACTGCCTCTGAATTAGCTCCTGCCTCCAGGTTCCTTCCCTGTTTGAGTTCCTGGCCTGACTTCTTTCAGTGATAAACAGTGATATAGAAACTTAAGCCAAATAACAGTTTCCTCCCCAATTTGCCATTGTTGTGATGTTTCATCACAGTAATAGTAACCTTGAGTAACATAAGTTGGTACCAGAAGCTAACTATTGCTCTGACATATATTAACAAATAATTTTTTTAGGAGAAGGACTTTGAAATTTTGGGCTAGAAAGACCATTGGATGTTGAGAGTCCAGTGATCTATTCCGTAGGAACTTGAAAGGTAAGAAGATTGAGAACAGTGCAGAAAATGGATGCTTGGCTTGTGATGTTCCAGAAGCATGTTTAAAGACTCTTTGGGGGCCATTTGTTATTTTGAATTAAGAATCTGTATGTCTGGTCAGCTGGGGCTAAAGAAATAGCCATATTAAGAATAAAGCAGTGTCACTGGAATGAAGCATTTGATTACAGAGATAACAAATGCTGGCTAACTGGAACTGAGAAATTAATGGTGATTAAGATGAGGTGAGCATTATTGGGATTAAATGTACTTGGAAGTATTTCCTGAGAGTCTGCACATAGAAGCTGTGCTCCAGACCCATTCAAGCTTGTACCTTGTGCTAACAGCCAAACTTGGCAAGGTGTCAACCAGGTGGTGCTGTCTGGAAGGCATGAAAGGGTCATGTGGAGAAGCTGAAGCTTGTCACTGGATCACAGGATTGGTGCCCATGAATAAAGCCCAGGAGAGGCTATTGGTGAAAGTCAGCTTAGTTGCAGCACAAAACCCCCAAATTTTGAAGATGCCAGTACCACTGAATGAGCATGACAAATACAAGCAGCAGTGGAGAAGAGTCAGAAGCTAGAAAAAAAGCTATGTGTGGTACAGAAGGCAAAGCAAGAGAAGTAACTCAAGACTTTTGGAGAATCCCAGACAACAGGGAATGGACATTATACACTGCATTATTTACACTGTTTGTGAGTTTGGTTTCACTTTTATCTCCTTGGGACTGTGCCCTGGTTCTTTCTTTTTGAAGTAAGAAAGTATTTAACTTTCTGTTTTAAAATATTATTATTATTATTATTATTATTATTATTATTATCATTATTTACAATTTATTCACGTTGTACCCCAGCAGTAGCCCCCCCCCATTTCCTTCTGGTCAGGCCCGACCCTCCTCTCTTCTCCCTCTTCCCATTGCCCTCCCCTAGCCCACTGAGAAGGGAGGTCCTCTTCTCCTACTATCTGTCCTTAGCTTATCAGGTCTCATCAGGACTGTCTGAACCCTCTTTCTCTGTGGTTTACTAAACCATCCCTCTGGTGGGAGGTGATCAAAGAGCAGGCAACCTAGATAATGCCAGAGACTGATCCTGCTACCCTTAGTAGGGAATCCACTTGGAAACTGAGCTGCCTATGGGCTACATCTGAGCAGGTTGTCTAGGTCCTGTCCAAACATGGTCTTTGGTTGATTCGTCAGTATCTGCAGGACTCCCTAGGCCCAGATTTTTTGGCTCTGTTCCTCTCCTTGTGGAGCTTCTGTCCTCTCCAGGTCTTTTGATCTCCCCTTTTTCTATAAGATTCCCTGCATTTTGCCCAAAGTTTGGCTATGAGTCTCAGCATCTGATTCAATACCATGATGGGTTACATCCAAAAGATGCTCAGGCTTCCAACAAGGACATTTGCTCAACTATGTTCATAGCTAATTGAATTTTCATTTTCCAGGAGCCCATAGTTGAGTATTTTTAAACTTCCAAAGAGATTTTGGAATTTTTAGAAACACTGGATATTTTAAAGGAACTGAACTGTTACTCTGTATTTTTAAAAGTTGTGAAACTTATAAAATCATTTATGTTTTTAATATGAAATATTGGTGATGAATGAGATAGGAAAGATTATGGATTCACTATGATGTGTTTGTGTGCCAAGCTGACAAGCAGTCAGATGTGCTGAACTTTTATATATACTTGACATAAGCTAAAATCATATGAAGGAAGAAAACCTCAAGAAAATACCTCCATAAGACCAGGATGTAGGCAAGCCTGTAGAACATTTTTTTAAATCAGTGATTCAATCAATGGGGTAGGGTCTAGCCCATCGTGGGTGGTACCATCCCTAGGTTGGTCACCCCAGGTTCTAAGGCAGGCTGAGCAAGCCATGAGGAGAAAGCAAGCACTCCTCCATGGCTTCTGCATCAGATACTCCAAGCTCATGCCCTGTTCGATGTCTTGTCCTCACTTCCTTTGTTGATGAACAGTGTTGCAGATGCAGAAGCCAAATAAACTCTTCCCTACCCCAACATGCTTTTGTTGAAATGTTTCATTACAGTAGTAGTATCCCCAAATAAGACACCTACCAACATTTAGCTCCATCAAGAGTGTACTCTTTGCTAAGATTTGCTTTGCTGGTTAAACTTTTGCTTAAATGGTGCTTCTTTGTGGAATTATTTCCTCAAAGAACACAAGAACCAGGACCGTGAAATGGCTTCAGCTGTTAAAGTTTTCTGATGCCAAACCCAGTGACCTGAGAGTCATATAGTAGAAAAAGACAAACACCTTATAGTAGTTGTATTCTGACCCTAACATTTGCACTATGACATGTTCACACACCGGGGGTGTGGGGCAAAGGCAAAGAGACAGAGAGTGAGACAGAGAGAGAAAAAGAGAGGGAGAGAGAGAGAGAGAGGCAGAGAGAAAGAAATACATGTAATAAAATGAGGTCAAAACCAAGAAGAAACCTTCACTAAGTACACCCGACATAGTACATTTACATATCATTGACTAGAATGCTATCATATGTTTATATAAAATTCAAGGAAATGTGAGGAATTATGTGTATGTTCTCAGAAAAGAAAACAAACGGGGTTGTATCACAACAAGCTAGTCTGTAAATAGCTGCATTGCATCCATGGAAGGAATAGCAATGAAAGAGTGTAATGCATACTACTGGGTGAAATGGATACAGCAATAATTGAAGAAGCATGTCTGAATACACCCAGTTTCATTTCCTATGTCAGTAAAATGTGTAGGGTTTCTGTTCCTGTAAGTGTCCATGGTTACAAACACATTCTAAAAGAAACACAATATTTCTACAGCTCTAACAGCTAGTACCCAGACATTTTGTTTTTTCTCCTAGGGAGCTGCGATGGTTTGTATGAACTTTAAACATCACAGAAATGAAATCAACTGGGAAATGTGCATCAAGACAACCCTGAGAATAGATTATCTTGATTAGATTGAGTCATGTGATAAGAAACCTCTTGACAGAGGGTGAGAGCATTACTTCACAGAGTACCCCAGGACTGTGTAAAATGAAGGAAATGAGTTGAGCCCTAGCACGCTTTCATCCCTCTGTTTCCTGATTGTGGACACACTTTGAATATTTTTTCAAGGTCCTTCTGATTTGCCTTTTCCACCATGATCAACTTTACCCTTATGAGCCAGAATAAACACTTACTCCTTTCAGTTGCATTGATCAAAGTATTTCATCAAGGCAACATGAAGAGAAATACATGCAAATGCCTTTATAGCTCTTGAAGAAGCAGAAGTACAGAGAAAAAGGTTGACAAGCTGGAACAACAGATTTTATGTGATAGTAAAATGAGGGACAGAGTTTTTCCGTGAAAGGGAAAATGAGGTTGTTTTTTTTTTATTATTAGAACAATTAATGCTTAAAAAGTGCCAAGAGAAAAAAATATACAACATTGTTTGAAGACAACAGTTACCCCAAAAGGATAAAATCCTGTTTATACTTTACCTCTTTGCATTTCAGATTCATGAATACCCTGTTTGAATGTAAAACAGAAAAGTTATCAAGTGAGATCCCCTAAGACGCAAACACTTGATATTCTCTAGTCATATCTATTAGAAATCAACAAGTGTTTCCTCTGAAGCAAACATTTTTTAATCCTATTGGATTTGAAATAGCTCAGCATCATATATATATAACTGAATCCCAGCCAGGAACAGCTAAAAGTAGAGAAACAGATGGAAGTTTTGATTCATGTTCTCTGCTAGCCATTGATCCCAGGGGCCAAGAACACTTGTTTAAGATTTGATTTTAACAGAAGGAAGAAAGAAAGGAAGGAGACTTGTGAAAATTGGCAAAAGCGTTGCTAACAATCTAAATCACTAATAAAGGATATTGTAGTTCTTCTGATAGTGTTGGTTTACAGAGACATTCCTCCCCGTTGTTTCAGTCTCACAATAGAACTATTAAAATTCAACAAACTGTGTATATTTTTAAATGTTTCCTGAAGATTTTTTTCTAGGAACTGTCATGATGTATATGAAAATAACAGAATCCAAAGATTTTTTTTTCTTTCCATTATAGCTCCCAAGTTTTCTAAGTGGCTAGGTAAAAATTAATACTGAAAACAAATAGTTAAGTATTGCAGTCATTTATTTGATAGTAATGACCTGAGATGTTTGTCTTATTTATGCATAAGACAGATGTACAACAAATATCTTGTGAGTTAATATATACATCAATTCTATAAAATCATTATTTCAGAAAAAATACTGGTTGCTTGAGCTATGATTAGCAGAATATGAAAGTATTGAAAGACTACAGTTCACTCTGCGTTACTATGTTCTTGTTACTATAACATCAATTTGTTTCAAAGAAAACCATTCATGTTCTGTAGTAAATTTTATTATAAATGCCAATGTTTTTTTAAAAACCCTAAATTTAAAAAAATAATAATTTTTTGTTTTCCAAAAGCAGGTGTCTAATAATTCTCTAAGTTAAGAAAGGCCATATATCATAGCTCACATAACACATACTATGTATGTTTGGAAAATTGATAATTAAGTTTTGAATATCACTGCCATTATAAAACAAGGATTTTGAAAGATACATTGACTTCTTTCTGTCTCCTGCTTTTAATACTTCAAAAGACATTCATAGAACACAACCTTAGGCTGAGTGTCAGAGAGACAGTAATAAAAGCATGTGGAAAACAGGGGTATGAGAGACAATTGACCTAGGTTTAAATTTTAGTTCTTAGATAGTCTTTAATTTTAAAGACCTCTTTTCAATTGGGTGTATGTGTCAGTCCATCAGGGTGTAAATGTTCTTAGACACCAGCAACATTAGGCCCCTCTAGAGCTGAAGTTGGAGATGGTTATGAGGTGCTCAACAAGGCATTCACTTACAATGAAGCAAATAGATCAAGGCAGTCATTGAATATGTTTGGCTTGGTTTAGAGACCATTTATTCATCTTCCTTGGAGAAATATCTGTGCAAATCTGCTGTTGTTGTTCTTTTGTTTTGTGTTGGTTTTCCTTTGCTTTTGAGTTTAACCATATACATATATGTGTGTCATATATTCGACTTTATTATCTACTAGGAAAGCTACTTCCTAGTAGATATATTATTATGAAATATTTCTCTCCAAATAGTACTTTTTGTATTTGTGTCTCTGTAGCTGCATCTAAAGCCACAAAGTTTTACATCTGTGAAGTCTCCTAAAAATTATGGTTTTTCAGCCCTCATTTATATTGTTGGCCTATTTTCTCATATGATATAAGATAGAGGTTCAACTACACAGTTTTTCAAATAAAAATCTTACTATCTTGGTATTCTTCATTGGAGCAAGTATTCTTTTCCATTGACTAGAACTGATACTATAGTCAAAATAATTTATTCCCATACATATGTGTTTATTTATTGGTCCTCAGCTCTACCACATTAATACATAAGTCTATCTCCTTGAACCATAATAATGAAAATTATAACTTCATGGTAAAATCAAATGTTCGACTTATGAATCAGCCATTTGTGTTGTTGTTTTTCAATATTCAAGGTCTTTATTTAACTCTAACATCAACCATTGTTGAGAGTATTTTCCCACTTGTAAAAAGTTTATATATTCACTTTATATTCCTATCTTAACCCTCTTTCTCCTTTCCTCCCAGTTCCACCCTTCCTTTCTCTTCTCCATCTCTCTTCCCCTACCCATACAGCCCAGATCATCAAGTCACATCACTACTGAGCTCATCTTCTTTCCCTGAGTCCTGGAGAGACACACCACAAAAAAGCAGGCAACAGAGTCTACGTCAGAGTCAGTCCCAGATTCCCTTACTAGGGAACGCACATGAACCCTGAGTTGCCCATATTCTACATCTGTGTAGGAGTCCAAAGTCTAGTATATGCATGGACCTTGGTTGGTGCTTCAGTCTCTACAAGCCTCTCTGGCCTCTTGTTAGTTGTCTCTGTTTTCTTGTGGTGCTTCTGTCATTTCCTGGTCCTTCTGTCTTGTGACCCACTTTTCTGCAAGACTTCCTTTGTTTCACCCAAAATTTGGCTCAGCATCTGTCTTGATCCACTGGTAGGTGGAGCCTCTCATAGGACAGCAATGCTAGGCTCCTGTCTGTGGGCATATCAGAATATCATTAATAGTGTCCATGGTTGACTCTCTCCCATAGGGTGATTCTAAGGTTGGACCAGGCATTGCTTCAACATTTTATCAATCTCTGCTCTATCTTTATCCCTGAAAATCTTGTAAGCAGGGTAAATTTTGGATCAAAATTTTGTGGGTGGTTGGGTTTTCCATTACTCCAGTAGGAGTTCTGTTATCATAGTATTTTCTATCTACCTAAACTTGCATATGGTATGTATAATTAAGTGTGTACATATACATAAATAGTTTAAATGACTATTTCCCATCTGGGCTGACAATGCCTTCCTAAAAGTTATAGATTATTTAACAAAAGTCACAACAACAGGTATGAAAAGCATTTATTATTATTATTATTATTATTATTATTATTATTATTATTTGATGATCAGAGCTATCCAAGAGACTCCCAAAACATAGTTTTGTTTTGTTTTGGTGGTTGTTCCCTAGAGGCGGAAGGTAAGCCCCTAATAAAGAAAATAGCTTGCTTTTAGTACATAAGAGTACTTGGGATGAATTTCACATGAAAACATTCTTCTTGAAGATAACCTTTCATAATACCAAAAGGGTACATGCAAGCTTCCAAAGAAATAAATAAAAATATAGGTCCTACCCAGCTAAGATGCCTATGAACCACAACAATGACCAGCATAGCACAGTAAGACTAAAGATGAAATAGTGGCATTCATGCCTTGATGAAAATGATAGCTTATTAATTGGAGAAAAGGCTGACTTAATATTAAAAACAAAACAAAGCAAACCAAAACAAACAAACAAACAAACAAAAACAAATGCCTGTTACTAGAAACTTGTCCAATTACAAAGGGACAGAAGTCACAGATTTTGGAGATGAACCCACAACTGTCACTATATTAACCCAAACTAATGCCTAAACACATTCAAAATATTTATCCCATATCCACAGAAAAGTGTAGTTCTCACCTTCATAAAAGATGATTCTCTTTAAAACTGATGGAGATTATTATCAAAAACCATGAGAAATCAAAATGCAGAAAACAAGAGATGAAATCAAGTGGTGCCATGTCCCAACTGATAAATTTACAACACAATTCCTGCACCTAAGGCTCAGGGATCATTGGGGAAGATGGGACAGGAAGATTGTTTTGTTTGTTTGTTCAAGACAGGGTTCTCTATGTAGCCTTACCTGTCCAGGACTCAATTTGTATACCAGGCTGGCCTCAGACTCATGGAGATCCACTTGCCTCTGCTCCCTGAGTGAGGCAAGAAGACTGAAAGGAGATGAGCAGAAAGCCTTGAGTGAACTGAGAAACTACAGACAGGAAATCATACATGTTTGAATAAATGAATAATTTCCAAACATGTTGGATAAGTAAAATAATCCACCAATTACATAATTATTAAATGTCATTTCTCAAATAATAATCTAAGAGAAAAAGAGGATACAATTGTGGCTACTAGGGCCTGTCACTGCTAGCAAATGCAGATATAATTAGCAGGTATAAAATATCAGTTATGGCAAATGAAGAGGTTAAAGCAAACAGCAATGCAACATTGTACCTGTGCACTAAAAAAATATGATCATTCACTTATTTATTGAGACAAGGTAAGCTATGCTAGCTTCAAAGGAGAGGTTGAGTCTATTGCCTCTACCTTTTGAGTGCAAGGATCAAGACACTTGTGTCCATTCCCATTCTATGTAGTACTGTAATTATACTCATACAGTCTTTTAAGAGATCAAGTTTTTATTTGCCCTTCTGAATGAGAAGTAAGCATCCTCATTCAGAAAGGCGAATAGAATAGACACTGCACATGGCTGAAGAGAGGAAACAGGATGAGAACCTTCCATAGATGTCCTCTGAAATACTCCACACAGCAAAGGATCAAAGCAGATACTGAGACTCACAGCCAAAATTTGGGCAGTGAACATGGAGACTTATGAAGGAGTGGAAAGAGGATGGGGTGAGGGTAAGGAGTTGAAGGACCAGGAGAAGAAAGGAGCTCCACAAGAACAAAAAAGCCACAAATCTGGGCCCAGTGTGGCTTGCAGAGGCTGATGCACCAACCAAGAACAATACATGGAGAGGCCACAGGCTCCTGCTCAGATGTAGCCAACAGGCAGCTTTGTTTCCATGTTGATCACCTAATGAGGAGAGCAGGGGTTGTCTCTGATATGAATTTTGTTCCCTGCTCTTCGATCACGTCCTCCAGGTGAGGTGGCCCTCCCAGGCCACAGAGGAAAAGGATGCAGGCAGTCTTGAAGAGACTTGATAATCTGGGGTCAGGTGGTAAGGGAGGAGGGCTTTCCCTTCCTGAGAACTATGGGACAGTGATAGAGAAAAAAAGGGAGTGAGGATGGGACCAGGAGAAGACAAGAAATGGGGTAAGAGGGACAAGATGGCGGTGCCAGGAGAACACTGCATCTGAGGGGCAGGACAACTTTTTCCAACCAAGAGACTAAACTCTGAGCCCTAAAACAATAGCAATCGTGTTTCCCAGGTGAAAGGAAACCCCCACAGCATGGGAATCAGTCGGGTCCACTCTCAGGTCACCCAGCCAGAACCCAGAAGAGATCCCGGGTCACATAGGCACTAGGTGACCAGACCAGAGCCACACACCTTCGTGTCCTGATCACCTTCCCAGGCTGAATGGTTGGCACAAAAACACCAGTGACTGGGAGTGCCAGTCACGAGAAAACCTCACAGGGAAGGAAGGCAATGGGGCCGGCCACGGGTCACCCAGTCTTTCCCTGGAAAAAGTCTCACAGACCAGCAGGCGAGCCTCATCACTGAACTGGGCTCCAGCCACAAGCACAGACAGTTGCTGTGTACCAAGTTCTCCTGCACAGACAGAGCCGTGCACCCCAGTGCAACAGAGATTGGGAGTCCCTGTCGAGAGAAAACCCCACAAGGAAGAAAGAAAATGGTACTGACTTGGGTCACCCAGTCTTTCCCTGGAAAAGGTCTTACAGACTGGGATACGAGCTGACATCACTGAAATGGGCTGCAGCCACAGGCACAGACAGCTGCTGCGTGCCAGCTCTCCAGCACAGACAGAGCTGTGCATCCCAGGGCACCAAAGACTGGGAGTCACTGTCAGGATAAATACTCACAGGGAACTAAGCAAAGGGGACTGACTTAGGTCACCCAGAATAGCCCTGGAAAAGGTCCCGCAGACCAGCCCAACCCAGGGAACTGCTGTACACCAGACAGCCTGCTGTTACCAGGAGAGCAGTACCCACCCACCACAAATTACCACTTGTGTACTGAGACACAGAGCCCCAACCTCAGAATAACAAAAGCCCGGAATCCCTGAGATCAACTCCCAGATACTGTTCCAAGGGGAAACCAGTTATCCCTAACAAAAATGACCAAACCACAGGACACACAGGTTACTGCAGCAGATCACTAAATTTACAGCAAGAAACCCAGAAGCAGGGCAGCTGTCTTCAGGACTTCTCCAGGTGAGAAGAGAGCCCTCGCAAATAACAAGGACCACAGTTACCACTCAGGTCTCTATGCCTGAGGGGAGCAGCGACAACACTTTTTTTT